>CAJUYG010000731.1:37321-56514 GCA_910591675.1 Galerucella calmariensis | reverse complement strand
ATTTCGGAGTTTTTAAGCTGTTCAATATTTTTCTCAGTTAAGTGCTTGAAACAATATCTATCACCTGGTGTGGTATTGTAGAGTGGCGTGAATACTTCTTTTAATTTGGGTCTGAGGATAACGTCAGTTTTGTATTTAATTCTATGGTCTGCGTTCGAATTTTTTACTTTTTTTGTCACTGTTTGCGGTATGTTCATTGCCTTCTACAGGAAGACGAAGTATTTCTGTAAAAAGAAAAACATATTTAGTTTATTACAAGCACAATAGGGATGTATTATTAAATCAAATCAATAGAATAGTCACTTTTGAGGAATAGGAAGAAATTAATAGGATGCAGAAGCCTAACAGGACACTTTTGCCTGAATGCGTACCATTAAAATCTCAAACTAGTTAAAAGTACGAATGTAGATTCTGTATAATAATACAATACCTATTTATACAGAGTTCGGTAAAAGTCCGGGACCGGATAAATATCAAGGAAAATATAAATTTCATGAAAAATCTTCTTATACCACAAATTTTACTCCAACTTTTGTTATTTCATAACATGTCTCTAAGTGGATAGTGATTTGTGATCTGTGAGAGTGGCTATATCTTTTCAAACGGTATGATAGCAAAACCCAATATTTTCTGGAGGCTTAAATCATTAGTTTGAAATTTAGAGAGAATTGCAGATGTTTTAAAATCGATTTATCATACAATTTAAGCAAATTGTAAATTGCACGAAAAGTATAATACCTAGGTATAGGACACCCTCTTACCATTCGAAAGACGACATTTTTTTGAATATGATGAATTATTAAAATACAGGGTACCATTTAAATTAAGCCTGATACTGCACATTGAATGATCTAATAATGAAACTGAAAATTCTGAACACCCTGTAAAGAGATATTTAGTACCCAATCATGGAATACATTCAACGAATGTCCATCTATTAAGATGTAAAAGAAAATTTGCTAGAATTTGTTACATCAATGAGTTATTAATTTTTTCGAAATGTTCACATTTTTAAAAAAGTCAGCATAACTCGGAACCCTCTGTATTTGGGTATAGAGAACCATTATAAAGGAGTATTATATTTTTTAGGGGCAATCAGAAAATGCAATAAAATATAGGGTGTTCCATGAGAAAAAATATAACTTTGATACGCCACACCTTATTGGAACACCCTGTATATTTCAAAATATTTTCAAATTATAGTTTAAGTTGGAGTAAAATTTGTGGTATAAGAAGATTTTTCACAAAATTTATATTTTCCTCGATATTTGTCCGGTCCCGGACTTATGCCGAACTCTGTAGATATAGAATAATAGTTTCCAAAATTGTGGTTTGATTCGCCAAAAATAAGAGAAAAAATGCCACAAGGAACTTACAGAAGATAGTGATTTTTCTGTGAGACTGGCTATATCTTTTTAACCACTGGGTATAGGATAGCAGAACCCTATATTTTCTGAAGGATTAAAACGTGATCTATTAAGTTTCTTACAACCACTATGCCGAGATCATTAGTTTGAAATTTAGAGAGAATTGCAGATGTTTTAAAATCAATCTAGCATAAAATTTAAGAAAATTGTTAATTTCACGAAAAGTATAATACCTAGGTATAGGACACGCTCATACCAATTTTTTGAATATGATGAATTATCAAAATACAGGGTGTTCTACTCTGTATAATTGGTAACACGCTTTACAGAATACGACAGTTTTAATGTAGGTAATAATGTATAATTTAATTATTCATTTCCATTGCAAGAAAAATCCTCACCTAATGAACCATCTAATTATAATGTGTGTTTTTACAATCACATTGATTTTGTTATGAAATTTACTATCTGCATGTTCTTGGCCAGGTAGAAAATAAAAATTGTTATTCATATCTGTTATTTAATGAAGAGAAATATAAATATTTCAACATTGTTGTTAAAACACAAAACTTTCAATATATCAAATTATGTATGGCCTCGACGATATTTATTTAAGTGTGTACATATAAAACACATTAGATTTCGAAATTTGAAAAAAATTATAATGTGTAGAAAATTGTAGTGTGTATTGCAAAACGCTGGAGATTCAAAGATCATTATTAGCATATTTTCACCAAATAATGGTAAGGATTATCAATAGATTGGCAAATAATCACACTTCTAAGTGAAACGGGGTTGGGGTATCTTTACGATATAACCAACCAGTGGCGGCTCGTGAACATTTTAAAAGAGGAGGCTGAACATAAAAATATACTCTACTCAGCCAGTTAGTTTAACCTTTGCGCAGCGACCGTACCAGTTACTTCAGTGACAGAATTAATGGTTGCCCAGCAAAAACCAACGTGGAGGTATAGAGGTATAAGTCATCAGTTGAAAAAATTTTAAATAAAATAATAAAATGCAATTCTGTATTACGAAACTTGGAATTTTATCAATGAGATCTTGAATAAATTATATCACTGAATTTATGTGGTGAAATTTGGAAAATAACAACTGTATTCGAATATTAATTTAAAAGTATCAAAAAAAAACTGAGTTATTCCCGTTAATCATCTAAAACAAAACAAGCACGCACGAACCCACACTCGTATTCTGTATTCCGTAGTTGGTTTTTATTTCGTTACTTCATCGCAACCGCTAGAAGCTGTCCCAGAGGCTAGCCTACCGAGAGTGTTGCCACCGCTCTTTTTTACGGTATTAGCTATTGGACTGGAGAAAAAAACGGCAAGTGTGTATAGCAACACGTGTTTCGAGGGAGATATTTGTGGAATCTAGCCTCGGGGCACTGTTGTCAGATTCGAAAATAAGTAATGAAAACGGGGAATTAATTGTGGAATTGGAAAATTTTGGATAAACGGGAAATAAAATGAAGAATAATCAACAAAATATTTCTGGTGCTATTTGCTGGATAAATTGTTGAGGAGGCTGAGCCTCCTTAGCCTCCTTCAAGGAGCTGCCACTGTAACCAACCATTCTGGTTTGTAATTAGAAAGGCCAATATTACTTGTAGTCTGGTTTCGGCGTATTTGCGACTCATCAGTAGGTACAAAGTAGATACCATCCGTCCAGAAGCTCTAAGAGCATAACTTTGGACGAAGATAATGCTGAAATCACATTAACCCCAGTAAAGGGAATGCCGAGAATACCATAATAGCGACATCCCCAAAACACAGATTATAAAGAGAACAGATACGAATCCCGGCAAAACATCAAACGATTTTCAGTTCCGTCGTCAATGACCTTGGACCTTTAACTCGGTATGGCCGCGATGCTGCCAATTTAAAATATTTTCTGAATTTCTTACCAAATTGCATTGTTGACTCGGGGTCAATAACAATTTCTAGTGCCGGATATAGTTTTTTTGGAAGTTTCCACTAAATCTTTAAAAATGCGCCATGAATTAAAACAATAATCATAATCGAATATATATTTATGTATTTATTAAATACATATATGTACATTCCTATGATTTGTTATAAATAGTCATTACTCTTGGGAGATTAATTAATGAATACATTTTTAGATAACACAAATAATTACAAAAATCAACCAAATTTTAAAGTACAAATGATTCTAAATTTATTTATTATCAAAGGGAATACAATATACAGCTATGCATTCATTTTGATAATAATCTGTAGCACCAAAGTTAATATCAAAAACTTGAAAATTTCTTTTATCATAGGCCGGGATATTAAATTAAATACTCTCATCCCTTGGAAATCGAAAGAACTTTATTTTTCTTCCCGAATAAAATTTATTTGGATAGTCTCTGTATGAACAATACCCTCCGCGGTCATGTTTATCCATTTTATAAGAATAATAGTCTATACCACTATATTTTTATAGTTAATATTACCACAACGCACAATCGATTAGTCAAATAACACAATTAATATCGCCGATTGAACACCTTCAAACAATGAAGCAAACAAAAATGGCGTTATGAATATTGAGCTCAGATTACAAGTGATTTTGAGCATGTTTTGATGTTTGGATTATGTTAGGTTAGGTAAGCCGTCACCGTTATTGTGTATGGTTGCCAAGGATGTGGTTTGTGAAAAAAGTATATACTTATGGTATGATTTTTATACATTATAATCGATTTAATTGTATAATTCTTTTAATGTTAATAAAATTGATTTAAAACAAGTAATTATCAAATGTTTGTATCTGTATAACTATCACACTTAAAAAATGCATATTAAAATATTTGACCTATGATCGTAAGTTGAAGGAAATTTTATGCAAATTGACAACCCTGTTGACAAATTTCGCGAAGCAGCCCGAACGGAGTCGACATAAGACGATGGGCATTTAAATGGGTATGTCCACCCATCTCTCTCTCTTTTTACTGTTCTCTGTCAAGCTTTCGTATCTGTTCTCTTTATAATCTGTGTCCAAAACAAACCACAAACCGAAATTCACCATATCAGTTTGGTAGTTATTTACCTAATCACAGTTTCCTGTAACAATTGTCATATTTAAGTAAAGCGTGTTATCAATAGATGTTAAAATAATAGTATAATACTTTATAACGGATTACAAATTTGAAAACTACTTTTCAAAAAGTAGATCGGTCTACAAATGATATTGTCCCTACTAATTAAAATCCAGAATAATTGGTTAAATAATGAAGATGTACCAACCCCGTTTAACTTGAAAGTGTAAATCATTATATGTCGGTACAAATAGCCCGAGAAGTAGATGTTGCTTCTTAGAGACTGGTCTACTTTTAAAAAGTAATTTTTAAATTTGTTAGGCGTGATATAGTATATTAGTATATCAATCAATTACCAGAAATTTTTGAGAAGGAAGAAGAAATAATTGGAATCGAATGACGAATGACTCAAACAATCCGCTATTTAACCGGTTGGATGGTCAAATTACTGGGACATGCTCCATCTAGTCGTAATTTTGTCATCACCGATCATAAAATACTTCAAGCGTTGTGGAAAACGTTTTTCGAAAATTGGTTGAGGCACATGCAGAAATGTATTGATATAATAATTATTACAAAATATCTTTCAAAACAACAAATCCATTTGCGTCAATAAACATCCATTTTCGTTTTCAATTTATGATAACAACCATATGTAAATCGATAGTCACTATAAATTTTTTGAAGGTATTGTATTTTAAAATGAATATGGGTAAATTGCTCGTGCATCCTATTTAATATTCATTTTTAAATATACACTTTCACTACTTTCTTCGTTTCGTAACACCGACTACGTATTGTATTATCGACTATGGAATAGGTAATAATACAATGATTATATCCTTCCTTTTATACCGAAAGGTACACACTAAATTCTCAGTAAGTAATAAAACTAGGTTTCATTTGAAAATGAACATTTTTTTGATAATAAACCCGTACCTACATTGTGGGAATGTAAGCGGTCTAGTTCTTAGTTTGCTGAGGGAGTTTGCAACTATGGAGGACTTTAATGGAGCCTGAACACCTTCGAAGTGGCATTGCTGCGAACTATTGATTATCACAGGTCCCCAGTGCACTGTGAATAATGTAAATAGTTTTTGTTAATAACCTCCGTATAATGTACTTTATAATTTTTGGTTAAATAAAGATTTATATTACGTACCAACACATAACATAACAAAACATCTGGACACGAAGTGCCAAGTTCAAGCTAACAGAATGGCGAGCAATACCATTTGGTGCCATTTTGACCCCCTCATAACTCAAAAACTATTCCACATAAACCTCCACGACTAAAGAGAAAAAACTTACAGAGTGAGGATCGAACCATGATCGTCCGCGCCATAGTCAACCACAACTAGGCTATGCTATAGAGTATATTTATAAAAATGTAAAGAGTAAATATGGTTGAAATAATACCCTTCTTGGTGTGCGTCATCGATTGTGACGTATATCCGGGTTTTCGGCATGTCGTTTATTTCATTTGCTATTTTGACATATAGCTAACCTTAAATTTGATAAATAAAATCATCAGGATCGTTCTAAGCCAAAGCCGAGAAGGCTATGAAATTAATAATTACCAGGTTCTTTTCCTAACTGAAAAGAATTCAGAACTTCCAAAATGCTGATGTTTTTTCGTGTATCTAGGCATATTTTTGTATTATTTAGATAAATATAACAATAAGATTAATATTCACTTCTCATAAATAATATGTGACCGTAAGCAACAAAGTACACACCCGACAAGAACAGTCAGTGTGGCAGTAGAAAAAGACGTAAGACACATTGCCGCTACAAAAGTTACGCCTTCGTAGTATTTTAATCTCGCGATTGATAGGTTGCGCTGGCGCGTAATCTAAACATCAACCAATCAAATTTTTGTAAGTCAAACATTAGGGTTAACGTTTGTAAAACATTCAAACGGTTCATTATTGTGATATTTTTATTAGGATTAATCACAGACCTGCCTTTTTTCCATTTCTTCCTACGTAATGTGATAGAAGGAGATTAACAATCGATGACGCACACCAAGAAGGGTATTATTTCAACATTTATTACGGTATTATAGTTGAAATAATACCCTTCTTAGTGTGCGTCATCGATTGTGACGTATATCCGGGTTTTCGGCATGTCTGTTCATTTTATTTGCTATTCTGACATATAGCTAACCTTATATTTGATAAATAAAATAAACAGAAGCGTATTCAGTAAAATTCGAAAAGGCTATAAAATTAATAAGTACCAGCTTCTTTTTCTAACTGAAAATACTTGAGAACTTTCAAAATGCTGATGTTTTTCCGTGTTTTTCCATATTCAAATATATATATAACAATGAGATTAATATTTTTCATAAATAATAATTGACCGTAAACAACAAAGTACACACCTGACCAGAACTGTCAGTGTGACAGTAGAAAAATGCGTAAGATACATTGCCGCTACGAAAGTAACGCCTTCATAGTATTTTGAGCTCCCGATTGATAGGTTGCGCTTGCGCGTAATCTGAACATCAACCAATCAAATTTTTGTGAGTCAAAGATTAGGGTTAACGTTTATAATACATTTAATTATCATTTCAATGTTTAGCGGCCAATAGTGTAAGATAATTACTTATAAATAATTAAATAATAGGTATTTCGGACCTAGCGCACGGTGGGACGGCCGTGGAGCGGTGCGAAAAATCCATGACGCGCTCGTGCCTGAGTGCAAACTATGCCATCTTGGGGTTTTTCCCCCAAAATTTAGGGAGAAAAAATCTATACAGGGAGTTTTTTAGGGTGAATAATTTTTTGGGGGTATTTTTAGGGATAAATTGAATTGTTTTTTTATTAATTGCACTACTCTCCATATTCCATAATTATATTCAATAAAAGTTTATAAAAAAAATTGAATTGATCAACTGATACTATCATTGATGGTTACTAGATGGTGCTGAATTAGCAAAATGATGTTTAATGATATATTTTATTAGTATTATTTATTAGTTACTTTAAATGTATTATTTATTTAAGAATATTTATTTATTTTATAAATAATGAAAATTTTTTGGGGGAATACCTACTATTTGTGGTGATTTTAGGGGTTTTTGATTGGGGTTTTGGGGAGATAAATTTCTGAGAGCTGGCATCACTGGCACGAACGCTGTGCTGCTGTTCGGTTGTCTCTCTATACCTGCCCTATAAGGTTGCGATTTATACTTTGAAATTCATAGATATTCTTGAAAAATACTTGGAATATTTGTGTTATATTATTATTACAATTCTATTAGTGAGTAGGTAAGGTTTAGGCAATAGTTTGAATTAAAAGTTGATAATATTTTTTCTAGAGCTTATTTTAAAACCAAAGAATTTATTTGGCGTGAAAACAATTGAAATCGATGAAAAATTACGAACATTCTTGGACAATAAACTTCAGCAACATTTTGCTGGCCAAGGCATATATTAAAATATTGGACTTGGCTCTAATTTCACATTTATGTTTTTGATGGGATGACAAACATTAGAAGTACAGTTATGAATCGTATTACCACCCATAATTGTTAACAAACTGAGACAGGCTTGAATCTATTGTTATGATTATTGTTATGTGCTTTGCTTGAGAACTGCAACATTACCTACTGATTTATTTTGTCCAAGTATCTTCACAGCAGCTCTTTCATTATAATTGCCTAATTTGTCAATGTAATTTTGAGCAACAGCGTTGGAATTCCATCGACCATCCCTTTTCAACTCTATATCAGCACCTGTATCTGTCGATCTGCCCAACGTGCACAGGTTTTTTCAAGCCCTGTATTGTCACTGTTTCTTTTATTTGAAATGTCAAAGAATGTGTTAATGCGGACAGGTTTAATAGTTCATTTTCCATAGCCAAAGAAAAAATCAACTATTTTCTGAATGATTTGGACGTATTTGAATCTATTTTCGTATCAGTACAATCAGATTAATTCCAACATCTTCTTCGGCTATTGTAAAAATTATCTCAACATTTGTCTTTGTATCTGAAACGCTTATTTCAATAAAAGAGCTGCATTCACCAACATCCACGGGGTGCATCTTTAGTATTTCATTCCATTTGGTGTCCCAACTATAAAAATAGTAGAATACCCATAAATCTCATTCAGTCATCAAAAATACCGTTTCCATAATCCTTTTTTTGCCATGGACTTCAGCAATGGTCGACGTTCGCCATCATGCATGATGTTAATATCACTTTGTGTGGAATACAAAAAATTGACAGGTTTAGACCTTCATATTGAAAATTCTATGTGAGCACCCCCAATTAAATTAAAAACATCTAGTCGAGTTGATTAGTAGGACAATCAATGTAATTGGTCACATGTCGAAGACTTATTTTTTGTATACAGGTTAGTTAAAATAACAGTGAAGAAAATATTAGACAATTTAACACAATTTGGTTGTTATTAAGCAAAAGTTGAGAAAATGAAGCTTGTTATAGATAATAGTGATCTTGAAATCAATATTTATAGATATTATGCTGCTTGTGGTGCGACAGATTTAGGTATTCCAATGGTAAGTATACGAATTTAAAAAAAAAGCATCAGTTTCCTCCCTCCTTTTTCAACCCAGTTCAAAGTTTGAGGTAAACAGACTATGGGTAATAGAAGAATAGAATTTGCAGAATTGGCGTTGCTAAAATTTCAGAAAAATTATTTGAAGGAAATTATATGGTGCGATGAATGAAAATTTACGAAAAACGGAATGTTTAATAGGGAACAATTCGCATTACTGGATCGAAAATATCCAGATCGACCCCCACCCAGCCTTCACACAGCGAAGAGAATATTTAACAATTCAAAAAAATTTCGTTGTTTTCAAGCAAAAATTAAGACAGCTGGCATAACCATTAATTAATACTGCTCACATGCGTTTGAAGTATGCCCTTCAAAATTCTCCAATAACAGATATAATAACGTGAAGGAAAAACCAAAAATTTCAACAACCATAGTGCCACATTTTGGAACCAGTTGATACTTTCTATTATATTTAATTAGAGGGCGCTCCAAATTTCTTATAAAAAACTAAAAACAAATTTTCCAATAGACAATAATTTTTTTTTGAAAATGGTTTTCAACCTGATGATTTTGGTGGGAAAATTTTATCAAACATATTAATAATTTCACCATGTTGCAGTGAGTAAAAATACAAACAGACCCATCCGTCCTATTAATTTATTTCGTAAACTAAATTATATAATCCGAAAACAACAAAAAAAACTTACACAATTAAAAAAATCATAATCCTCAATGTACACCATCTTGATATTTATCACATCCACTAAACCTAACGATAGCACGCGATGTTAATGAACGTCTTCGGTCTCGGTAATTCGATTGGTTGTTGTAACTGCTCAACGATGCACATGAAACCGCCGGAGAAATTTCCGAGAGGTGATTGTTCTGCTTCTCGACAACTTCGAAAATTGACGGCAGTGTTGCTGTTGTACATGTGCAAATAAAAACGAAAGTTGAACTTGGAGAATAAAAGATCCCACATCGGAATCTTTCAGCAGCGCGCGAATATTCTATGTTTTTATTTTTTTCAGCTATCTATAATCAGTTTTCAGTGTTTTCAGATTATTATTGGTTATTATTTATTCAAGAACTATTGAAGCAGTTTCAAACGCGGTTAGTACTTGGGAAACGCTCGCAGGTATTGTACTAATGAGCACTAGGTATAGGTCCACAGATGTCACACCCACGCGTAAGAAAGCCACCAAAAAATTCAAAAGACCCACTGCATCAATCCCCCTATTAAGAAAACCTGATGGAAATTGGGCTCCCACAAATGATGAAAAAAGCAACACGTTTGCAGAACACTTAGCTAAAGTTTTCACCCCACTTCCATCAAATAATCCAATAATAGATGTCAAGGTAGAAACCTACTTAGAATCTGCCAACCAACTATCACCTCCCCTAAGAGCAATTACCCCAGCAGAAGTGTACAGAGAAATCCAGTTGTTAAATCCACATAAAGCTCCAGGATATGATCTAATAACCGGTAAAGTATTAAAAAATCTTCCAAGGAAAGCCATCGTACTAACCACCACAATATTCAATAGAATACTACAAATTATTCATTACCCAATACAATGGAAGTATGATGCACAGATAATCATGTTAGCGAAGCCAGGAAAACCTCACCATGAGCCCAGCTCATACAGACCAATTGGCCTACTACCACAACTATCTAAACTCTTTGAAAGAATCCTTCTACATAGAGCTAGCGAAATCATACCTAAAGAAGAACTGATTCCAATACACCAATTTGGATTCAGAGAACAACATTCGACAATCCAACAGTGTCATAGATTAGTGAACAATATCAAGCAAGCAATAGAACAAAATGAATCATGTGCTTCAGCATTTTTAGACATCCAACAGGCTTTCGACAAAGTATGGCACCAAGGAATACTGTTTAAAATAAAACAAAAATTACCCCATCATATTTTCCTTTTACTCAAATCTTACCTAAGTGATAGATATATACAAGTCAAAGTCCAAACCTCCTTATCCAATTATCAGCTCATAAAATCAGGTGTTCCCCAAGGAAGTGTCCTTGGCCCCTATCTATACCTTATGTATACTGCTGATATTCCAACTACCGACGATACTCTAATCGCTACCTTCGCAGATGATACTGCAATAATATCTTCAGATGTAGACCCTACAAGAGCATCAGAAAAGCTACAATACCACCTGAATCTTCTCCAAGAATGGCTAGATCAGTGGAGAATAAAAGTTAACAATGACAAATCCGCACAAATCACGTTCACCACAAAACGAAGTGTCTGTCCACAAGTGACCATTAACAATATGCCGATTCCAGTAAAAAGTGAAGTCAAATATCTCGGACTACACTTGGATCAAAAGTTGACATGGAAATACATACAAGCTAAAAAAACGCACCTCAAGTTAAAACTTCAGAATATGAACTGGCTAATCGGCAGAGGTTCACAGTTAACAATAGAAAATAAGATTCTAATATACAAAATCATACTAAAACCAATATGGACCTATTGCATAGAGCTATTTAAATTTTCCGGTTCCATAACTAACGAAATTTTTGAAAAGGTTATATTTAACTTCAACATCAAACAAATCACTGCGCAGAATCTTGAACTAAATATTGTTCAATAAATTGGAATATTCCAAAACAGCTTAAAACAGTTGGCCAATATTTCACACAAAAAATCTATTCCAAATATTGTTCCAAAACTTGGTCTGAATATTACACAAGAAATTGTCTAATCTAAAATGACCTTTAGAGTTGACCTTTCAGGTATCCCCAAGCTTCCTTTAACAGGAGTGCGGGGCCTCTGTATTGGGGGCTCCTCTTCCTGTGTTGTCTCTTGTCCACCACGGTGTTTTTTTTGGTATTTTGGGTTTGGCAAACTTTCCAGTTAGGAGCTAGACATATAATATACCTTGTATTCAATCAAAACGATTGGCTTCATCTAATTTTCGTTCCACTCAACAGATGTTATTATATTATAACGTTATTACTTATTATATAATCTATTAATTATGTTTATATTCATTGCAGGTGAAAGTTGAAATATTGAAAATAAGAGTAATAGATATAAATACTTTATAATTACATTGAATTGTTTAGTTTTTTCACAAAGTATTATTGTATTACTGTTACTGAGTCGTCGAAATAGATATCGTGAAAGGGAAATGGAAACGAAAAGACGTTTGTCGGCAAATGTTGCAAATACTCAACAATTTAACATTTAAATCTAAGTTAACACATTCGTGGACACCAACGAAAAATGAGAACTACCAAGAACCCATGACAATATCTAAGGAACTAGAATGGTTATTCAAAAAGCTAAGTATATCAAATAATACTGCTTATATTCATAAAATCGTTTACTACTTGAAATTCCAGAGAAAGTTCGAAAAATGAAATAGCAATATCAGAACAATGGGCTCGTTAACTGAAATTTTCAAATCATTTTCAACTGTCGTAAAACAAAGTACTAGGGATAAAAATATGAATCTGGAAATTTCATGTCGTTCTCCTAATACAACCAATTAAACAAGCATACCTTAGCGGGGCGAAGACTATGACTGTGACGTCACCGCATATGAAAGTTAATGTGCACAAACATTACGCTTCTGACTGTAACGTGCCTCGCGTAGAATTTATTTATTTTGAATTACTTACAAAATGTTTGTGTTACTAAAATAAAATGTGTGGACCTAATTTAAAGAAAAACCGACCCATCTAACCGGCGCGGTATCCGCTCTCTGGAGAGATTTCATATGCGATGACGTCACGCCTGAAATTCTCTCGCTGACGTCTAATTTTTTGCACAGAGCCTCAAAATGATATGCTCTTCCTAATGGTAAAATAAAAAAAATATGTAAATGAGCCCATTGAAAACAGCCCGTCACCCAAGTCCACTACGCTACGACAAGTCCAACGGGAAGAAGTGTATCAGCTTGATTGCTACCCAAATTATTAAATGTGGCGACTTTGACCTTTCCTTAATTTGATTAATAACCAATGTGTTAAAGCCCACTTTCCATAAGAGGATGAACTGTCGGAGGAATCTGGTTTTTGATGGGTGATGAATGGTCCATAGAACTTTTGGGAAAATCTTCGGATATCTTGGAGGTCCACGCAGTAAATTTGAATATATTTTTGTTACCTGTCTTGTAAATTGGAGGATCTTCCACCACTATCAGGATACAAAACTTACTTGCAACGCTCACTTTGGAAAAGTTATCCATAAGACCAGACTATCCTTGTGGACATGTCGCTGGATCTATGGAAAATCTTGGGGTTTGGGAGCCAAATCTATTGAATATATGGGATGATTCTTAGACCAACCGTATTTCAGGCGGAAATTTACGCCATTGTTTCACGTGTGGAGAGATTGGAGCAAGCCGATCTTATACATAGAACAATAAAAATTTTCTCGGACAGCCTAGCGGCTTTGAAAGCACTTAGCTCTCACCGTGTAACGTCGAAATTGGTTTTAGACTGCCAAAAAAGTCTCTCCTCAATAGGAGAACTTAATAAAGTATCGCTGGTCTGGATCCCTGGCCATTCTGGCATGGATGGAAACGAGAAGGCAAACTCTCTTGCAAGGGAGGGTGGCACACGTGTTTCTATCGGACCAGAACCTACTATTGGCATCGCAATAGGCTTTGCCAAAAAAACACTAAATACTTGAACAGCAAGAAGAGCTTCAAGCATAATTTACAAAGATTGGTTCAAAGGCTTTCCATCCTTCGTGGAATGTCTCCAAACAAATGTTAGACTATAGCAGGCATGACCTTCGTTGTCTAACAGGCCACTGTCACCTGAATCATCATATGTTAAAACTTGGACTGTCGGAAGATCCGACTTGCCGTCTTAGTCTGGAAGATGATGGAACAGCAGAGCATATAATTTGTGCCTGCTCCGCCGCGGAATGAATCAGGTATCTGATGTTTAGAAGGGTCTCTCTCTCTTGCCCTCGGACCTGAAAAATCATTCACCAAATAAACTAAAGGGCATTTTTAAGAAGTTGAATTTGTTTGGTGAAATCTGAATACGTGTGAGCCACAATAAACTCCTGCGAGTCGCAGTGGAGTGCCTTATAGACCCACTCACCACACACCTAACCTAACCTAGACCAATGATCACATATTGCTTGCTTGCTATTGCTTGGTGGTCAAAAGCTTTACAGCGAACGGCCCATGCAAAGGGTAACAAAGACAGGCTTGTCTCCATATATTTCTGGAAATGGAGGCTAGATGGACAAAATATAGAACTGCGCATATTTCCAAATGCACAAAACAGGCTTATACGGAGCGAAGTAGGATGCTAGTGGAAACTGAAAGTCACAATATTCTGCAAAAATATTATTATCTTTGACTTTATTTGATCACATTTTTTGCGAAAAAATCATGAAAATTGAGTTTTCATATTCAGTTATTTACAGAATAAGTGGTAATAGTTAGTTATAGTCGGCGTTTCTAAATAATGTGACGACTATGGCAAAGCTAATCCACTGAAAACCGCAGTGTTAATTAAAAGTGTGAAAGTGCAATTGACAGTGGTAAGGATAATGAAAAAGTGATCTTGAAAAACACACTTTATTGGGATAAATATTGGTGTTAACACGAATATTTAAATCCATACATGGAGTTACCGCTCAGTCGCTCGACTGTGAAGTTCACCGCTCACAGTAATAGTGATTCACCATCTCTTTCTTTTACATATGTTTTAATGCAATTCCATAATTGGTTTTTCTTTACAACTGTTCTCCACGTACGACCTATGTTGTCAACTTTTGCATAAAGTGTACCATTTAAAGACCACACATTGAAACAATTTTCATAATTGTAGTCATTTTAAGATTATGTTTTTCACTAGTGAGATATTAATTTATAAAAAGGCCGTTACCTCTGAGAAGTGATCTTGCATTATATACTTCATTACGTTTTAACACCCTATTTAATTTAATTATGATTGCTCGGGGCTTTTAATTTAGGTATTCAGGACTAAACCAGTCCAAAATATATCTCGGAAACTTCAACCAAAAGACATCAAACATACTGTTAAGTATCAGTATTCGTAGTGTTATTCTCACAGGGCATTGTAAACTCAATCTGCACTAGTGAAAAATGTCGCTTCTGTCTTGAAAAGAGAGATTAACACAATGCTCTCTCATTAAAGAAACTTTTTAACAAGGAAAAAAGAGTCAACTGTATAAACCCTCACTTCGTGGAATCTACTCATCATATGGTTTTAAATGAAACTAACTGTTTCTGATTGACTTCACAATATATTTGCAATTTACAAATTTTTACAAATATATTGTGGAGTCAATCAGAAACAGTTAGTTTCATTTAAAACCATATAAGGAAAAAAGAGAGATATGTACAGTGAGACCTGAAACATCTTTCATTCACAACCATATATGTGATGCTGTCATTAATAACGTCATTGAAGGTTGAAAAGTATCATATTACACACCTTTACTTCCCACCCTGACTACCCGCCCTCTAAAATAATGTCATCGTTACCTAATAATATCTATTTCAGATGAATATTTTTTACATTAAAAATATAACACGCATTGATAAATATTATAATACCTATTTTTGGAGGGGTACAATTCATAAATTCTTCATCGGATGACATTTTTCTTAATTTAATATTCGCGAACTTATCTGACATTTATTTATATTGGTGACAGTTGTCAAATGTAATATTTTAGGTGTGTTCAGAACGAAACAAAGATTTATTAATTTTGATCGGGATATGAGGGTTGTAAATAAAATAGTATACAATACAAACCTTGGTAGGAAGTTTCATTCCTGTCTGGAGATAATAGCTAACCAAAAAATATTTTGAAGTTTAAGACTGCAAAATTTTGTTATCACATTTTTATTAAGGTCCATTCATAGTAGATCATATCTCTGGCAAAATGTGAAATGAAATATTTCATTTTGTGACATTCCAACGATATGATAGTCTACTAGAAATGGAATCCAGTGAAGTGCACGTTCCAGGAACGGTTTTTATTGGGATAGCGCGTTTTTTTCGCTTATATTGGAAATGTTGTTAATAAAACGCGTTTTTTGATAGTTTTTTTGTGTATGAATATTTAAGTTTTTGAAATATGTATACTCAGTTTTGTGATTTTGTGTATTGAAATGTGTATCGATTAACAACTATTCAAATTATAAATCATAAGAAAACCTGGATAAAAACTTTGATGCTATCGTGATAACGCAGGTAATTGATTATTGGAAATTTCTCTTTCTAACATTGGTAACCAAATTTGACTACATTCGGCTGAAATACTAGCTACACATTTATCTGCATTTAGTTATATTAAAGCACTTTCTTTGATTTTCCGTCTTTTATTATTGGGTTCTTTCAATATTATTTTTGATGAATCCCATTGAATTTGATGACCCTCTTCCCAAGCATGTTGCAGTCTTAAACTTTAAAATATTGTTTGATTGTCTAGTTGTCAAATTTTTTCTGTTGTGTCAGTTAGGGATAAAAAATAATAACTAACTTCTCGACATTCATGAAACTCTTCCCACTTTGGTGTGTAATAATTGCGCCCCTTTTCTCTACTTAGATATTGAGGAAAGTCTCAGAATCTAGCAATTTCAGGATAACCACAGGCTTCAGTTTGGGTGAGTTTCCTCTTTCTATCCAGGAGGTTTATAGGAGCTGTGCCCTTTTGTATATTTTGCTTCAATAGTTTGAGCTTTTTTACGTCCCATTTCAGGAGAGAATTTTCTTTCAATACTAAACCCTTAGTGCAGGCATCTATTTGTTCCCACCTGATTTGATAGGGCGTGTGCTTCAACTAGTACAAAAGGGGACACCCAACTTAATTAGATCATTCCTTTTCAGTCATATGTGGTGTAATCGTTCCACTATTATCCGAATTTTGCCTTTTATTGCTTTCTTTCGAATGCTTGTCTAAAATAGACGAAAAATTGAACAACTATTTATTCCGTCTTATTGTTTAGTTAAATACTGCTTTCCTGTCGGTATTTCTGTATACCGTTAACATACTTATTAATAATCTTCATTATTATCTATCATAATACCTTCTCAGCTTTCTTAAATCACCTCTGGAGCTTGTAGATCTAGTTCTATTGTGTCCTGAGGATATTTTATCTTTCGACATAATTGCGTTCTATAAAGGTATGTGATATTGTGCACGTAAATGTCGGAGAATCTTGTTTTTTACATAACAACTTTCTTATAATTAACATCATCGAATGGACGCAGCATTTCTTTTTGTCGTTGTGTATTCAACTCAAAAGATCGAATTATGAAATTTTAATTAATGCGTACATTAAATTTTAGTTGAATTTCAACATATAAAATATTTGGCAATCAAAGTCTGACTGTAATCCAAATTAATTACAGTTTCCAGTTGAATATTTAACAAGGAATATCAAACATAATTAGCAATAGATTATTTTTTGTTCGTGAGGCTTAGAGATGCTAGACTGTATCCATTATAGGTGCATTCCCCTGATAATGGCGCAAGTATCATACCAACCCCTTTTTTCAATGTAATTTCAGAGCTATTTTACAGCGAAATATTTTTTCAAGGTGCGTGGATTAAAAGTATATTAAAGTATAAGTGGATATTAAGGTCTTTAAAACACTCAAATCAATAATAAAAAAATTGTCACAGACTTCGTTTCTCGAGTTGATGTTGCCATGGTAACTTTAAAAAACTCGCGTGTTTCAAATAGGTAAAATGGTTCACCAATAATAAAAAGCATATTTTGTTACGGTTCTGATATTTATTTAAACTGTCATTGTGTTATTTCTTGTTACAACCCATTGCACAAATTGAAAAAGCAGTATCGGAGAATATATTCAAACACGTGTGCCTCCAAAGCTTCCGGTTGTCGCAGTTCTTACTGATTATAAGCTTGCGAATCATACTCCAGCCTAAGAACTAGCAAAAATTATGGAAGGCTTTGCCTACAATATAAAAAAAAAACGGAGAGGACTACAAAGAGACAAGTATCAAAAGCATATGAAACACCACGGCGCAAATGCTGCAAGTATTATCAAAAATTTAATACAAAAATAGACGCGTTTACTGACATTGTTCTCAAATCATCCAGTTTGACAAAAATCCCAAAACGAAAACGACTCAAAGGTATAAAGAGTAAAGAAAAGAAAGTTTGTAAGCAATTACAACACAATAATTATTGGAAATGTTACAAATTCATAACGAAGACACCCCAGACGGCGTACAGAAAAAAAGATTCCACTTTTTATCTTTTAAACTTGCCTGTCAAGGCAAGGAAGCAGTGAGATGCAAGTTACTTTATTTCCGACAAGAATTAGACCTAAAAGGAGAATTTACGGGACGTATCGAATACAATCCTTATTTTCAAACACCACACAAGGAGGTGCAAAAGCCTTGACCAGTAGCAAATGGTTGGTAAATAGCAACACTATCTTTGTCCTACTTGTCTATTTTCAAGATTAATGGGCGAAATAAATATCAATCCAGACCATCAAAATGGGGATATTGGAATCAACATGTTGATGGCAAGCGGCTTGAATTGACATCGGTGACAGTGTTAGCCCCTATCACACACATGAGTGTTCTATATTATCCAAAAATCGCCGTAATGAAGTGCTTCTATCTAACTCAACTAAGCTTCGGCCAAAACTTGGCTAACACATAGTCATCTTTTTAGCAACGATCCTGAACCAAAGTGTGACCATTGCGTTGAGCACTTTCTCCGCAATTAATGGTGAAGCGACAATAGGTTCTTATATAATTGTAAATCCCAGTCACTCGTAAAATATTTTTTTTCTTTTCTGTAAACGTAATGACGCTAATGGCCACCGTGGTCGATGAGTATTACTAAGGTAGCTGAAACAAAAAACATTCTTCCTTACCCTCTTTGGAAAATATTTTTGGATATTATTTTTAGTTAATTAACAACATAATACTATATATTATGTTCAGTTTAGGTCAAGAAATAAAACGTCTACATATAAAACTTACAGTGGATGACCTCTTAGTCGTTTCTTTGTTTGATCCTTGGCTGAAATATATAGTTATAAACAGATGACGTAGTCGTCCTTCGTGTCTTTAAACTGAAAAATGTCGCTCTAAATACATTTTTTGGCTCGATATTTCTCTAAAACATGATTTTTAACACTAAAATTATTATTCCATGTACCTAATTCAAAATAAATAATTGTTTTTTCTAATTTTGACATATAAAGTGACAC
>CAJUYG010000731.1:0-37311 GCA_910591675.1 Galerucella calmariensis | reverse complement strand
AATTAATTATTATAAATATTGATAACACAATTATTGCAATTATTCAAATTAATTCCCGACGACATATTTTTTTCATTGCTCGAACTTGCTGTTATTTGGGAAGCGGCGCACATTGCATTAGATGTTTCACCAAATATTTCTTGCGCTATAAGCTTTTTATTTTTCATGGAATTTTCAACATATCCCTCCGCAACAGAGGTAGATTTCCAACCTCCATACCTCTTTAATTTTAAAATATCAGCGCCACTGTCAGCTAGGAAAGTGGCAGAGCTTCTTCTGAAGCAGTGGCCAGTATATAGAACAGGATTTGAAAGACCAAGAAATTGTGCAATAACTTTTGGCAGACTGCTAAATGTGTTAATTCCCACAGGATTTCTGGTACATTTTCCATTAGCATATTTTACAAAAAATCTGTTGTGTTTAAGAACCTGGGGACGCAACTTAATATATTTTCTTAATATTTCAACAAGATTCGTATTTTCAATGTCTCCAGTGGTAATTGCAAACTGCCGTATAACTTTTGTTTTTGAAGGTAGGATATCAACACGAAAATGGCTTCCTTCGTCTACAACATTTTCAACTGGAAGAAATGTTAATCCTGCTTTTCTGCATACTCCTGTCATTCCAATTATCATTGCAACCTTAGCCATTAAGTATTCTTTGTCATCAGCTTCCACTAAAAATTTGGCAAAATCTTCTTTAATAAAAACTTTTGACTTTTTAGCACTGTACCCGTCCGCTTGCTTTTCAATATGTGCTACCAAATTTGTATATTTTTTAATATCAATATTCCTTTTCAGATTTAGTTCAGACCTTAACATTGAGTAAAGTGTCCATAATGTGGAAACATTTAGATCTTTCTTACCCTCAAAATATGCAAGTAAAACTTTCTCATTAACATGTTTAATTTTCTTCTCATCACACCACGTAACAAATTTTTCGTATGCCAAATCATAAACTGCCTTTGACTTTTTGGGAATTACTGATAATAGAGCAAGCATTACTTGCTGCCTCTTCAATATCGCTTGGTAGCTCTTCAGAACTTGAATATCTCATTTTTAAAAAATAAAACTAAATATATACCAATCTCGCTAAAAACCTTCCGTCTAGACTTTTTTACAAAATGTCAAACTGACAACTAACATGAAGTAACAGCAACAAACTAAATTTATGTTTTCCAAATTTTTATCAATTATATTAAATTTTATTTTTTTATTACTTTCTTCAAAATTAGAAAAAATCTTTTATGCAATACGTTACGAAATGAAATTTTGTGTAACTTGTGAGTTTTTGCGAAACTCACTTTGTTTGTTCCGCAAAAATATCACGCAAAATTAGGCATTTCGCAACTGATGGCATAAATAGCTATTTTGGGCGTCGACACAGCACTGAAACGCTTCTGATGTGATAATTACAGAGAAACAGTGTCGAGCGCGGTTGATACTTGGACGGGTGACCACCCTTGCAGCGAAACATGTTTGACATATTGTTTTTCTAATTTTACAGCTCTTAACTGTTGTTGTTTTTGTGTAAAGTTCAATCAGTGAATAATAAATGGAATTTGAATGTATTTGTGCACCTCCCGAGCTACAAGAGTGTGAAGCATATTGCTAAACAAAGTTTGTTACCGGAGATAAGTAAGATTCTATCATGCGTATCCGATGTTAAGAGCAATAGCCAAATGACCATTGATGTTACCAGTACAACCTTTCCACCTGGGTCTAAAGTAGAAGTCAACAATAGTATATTTTCCAACGTTGAAAACAGTCAAAAATGACGTGCTGTTAATAAAAACATTTTGTTTGTGGAATAAAATTCTTTAATTAACATAAATATAAACATATCAAAAATTTAAACTCTAAAATAATTAATTCTATGTACAATTCTGAGCAAATAAGTAGGTGTTTAAACATATTAAAAATAATCATAATTTTCGTTTTGTTTCTAGATTTCCTATATTTTTTTATATAAGTAGATAGTAATAATAAATTACAATAATTTAATGCTACGAGGTTGAATAAAATTCATTTATATAGTACGATGTGAGATACTTCAACAAGAATTTGTATCTCTTAGCATCTCGAAATAATTTATTCGATTCTGGTGAAGAATCAATCTTCATCAAATTCAAAATATTGAAGTTGGAACCATTTTCAACAAACTGTATTTAATTAACTCCACTAATTTATTGGAAAAATAAATAAAAATTCTAAAAAACCATTGATAATTAGTTTCATTTGAAAAAGTATTATTTATAAGTATATTCTGCAAAGTAAGTGTCCAATCAGTAAGTTCAATAATTAATTCGCCAGGGAACTCCTTTATTTCGCTTGGTTACTCTGTCACTTCGGTGATAAGGACAAAAGATCTCTTCTCTCGGAGAGCGCTGTTTCCTGATTCGAGAATCGGCACACAGTAATCTAACTAAAGTCTTTATTCTATCTCTAAGAACCCTAGGCCATCAAAGTTCCTCAACTATTTGCATATCTTCCTCTTTATCTTTTAGGAAGTCTTCAAAAATTTCAAATAAATCTTTAACTCCATGCATCTCCAATTAATTTTTAGTTGAAAAACAGTGTCACATATATCAATACAGTTTTGGATAATATAATAATGTATTCATTTTCAAGTTATCCAATAAAAAACAGTGTAAAATAATATAAATACATGCAAATTTTCTTTGATTTGTGGTCTATTGTTCGACAAGATATAAGGAGCGAATTGAATAGTAAGTGATAAATATATTATATTAAATTATATTCATCACTCAACGGTATATCTCACAGAATAATTCCACTTTGCCTGTTATTTGATATTTTATTTTATTAGTAGTTTACCTAACTGGTGCGGAAAGTGATAATTTTCCGCACGCTATTGCAGATGGCCGAACGACGCTTTAGCGAGTTCGGCCAGCAATTGCACGTGTTAGGTACACTATTTTTTCTACTAGCATGCGGAAAAACCCAAAAGTTAACATAAAGAAACATTTATGATCAAATACATATCAACAAATTAATTATTATTATTTGACATTCATTTGATGAGGCTTATACCAGGGCCATTAAAAAATGAATGAAAAATAAGTTTGTTTTTTTATTAAAAATTATAGCAGAATTATAATAAATTTATTAATTTTTCAGTCATTTGGTCAACTACAATCATTCAAATATATATTTTAAATATTCAAATTTCAGTATTCTCCCCAAAAACTTGACAAATCTTCTTTTCCGCACTAGTTCGGAAAAGTGACTCTTTCCGCACTAAGATGAGTTCGGAAAAGTGGACTTTCCCGCACGCTAGTAGAAAAGAGTAGTAACCAAATAATGATCGCCATTCAAATTGCTAGTCCTTATGGTATTTGGAACACATCACCGAAGAACTCTATAATAATGGTTCCCACTTATAAAAATGGACGTGAAATGAATATTCACTAAAAGCGCATTTATCGTTTTTCGATTTCATCTTGTATATTTATAATTTTATATATTTTATATATTTATATTAGTGTTATGGTGATATTTTATATTTCTTTGGTCACATGTTAAAAACATTACGTATTGATAGATTATTAATTATTCGTTTGAAACCTAATATATTTTATACAAACTTTATTATACAAATTCTGAACTACGTTCAAAAATTTCGACTTACCAATATCAATATCGATATCTCTTGACGCTTCCTAGGCGACAGGCGATGTGTCGGGTGGTAGGTGACAGGTTGAAAGTATTGAGTGATGATGTGATTGTACCGAGAATTCTATAATCTCCTCATGAAGACCTCATGAATAAGTTCATACCACACCAGAATAACGTCCGACCTGTCAGTGTCGACTATATTGTGCTGAGGAGCACACTATTTACTTTTCATTGTTCAATGGATGACAGTTGAACTTTAATTAGTAATCAGCTCATAGAGACTAGACATAAGGAGCACAAACTCTGTGTTATGAAAAGTGTCCTCGAAATGCGTTAAATTGTGATGGCGCTCGTCTAGCAAATTGGTCTGAAATGTTTAGTAGGAATGTCATGGCAAATTATTTAAGGTTATGTAAATGGAGATGGTTTGTTTATTTTAACTAGGTGACATTTCATGCTTCGTTTTAGCAAATTTCAAGGAAAAAATAAGTATCTCGCGTAGCTGGTGCTATGTTTGGTTAAAGGTAAGTTTGTTCAATATATTTATATAACTGTGTTGCAAAATAGTAATGAAAACAATAATATATATTTACGTAATTAGTTATGAAAAGAGCGATATTGTTCAACAAGCGTAATATTTGCCAAAACGAGCGCTAGCGAGTTCTGCAAATTACGCGGAAAGATAGACTAATGACCGATTTCACCAACCATTTCCTTAAGTTTTGGTAGTACCTGAAACGGATTTAGGATATGAAATTACCTTCATAATCTGTTTTTAAGCAGTGCCTGCTACATGCTGACATATACAGGTTCCCTAATTTTCAAAAAGTTTGACCACACTTTCCATAATTTTGGATCTGTTGGAAAGCTATGTATTGATACATTTGCATCTTTATTACATTGCGACAAAAAGCAATATACCTCTTGCACTTCCTGGTGTTTATTAGATACTAAATAAGTAATCTGATACAACAAAATTCAATAAACTCCTCTCACGGCGATTTGGTTTTTTGACGGTAGGTGTTGCACCCTTTGCTAGTTTTCGTCAATAGGTTATTATGAGTCTGTTTTGTGGTCGATTGCAATTAGCACATTAGGTGGATGGTTTTGAAACCTAATTTTCTCCTTCCAGGTAATCTTATAAACTTCCACTTAGGTTCAACTTAGGTTTGTTTGTTTTGTGATTGCGACCAGCATGCTGAAGTCGGTACATTCTCGACAATCTTTATGATTGCATTGAGCTATGCTGGAAAATTCTCTAATTACAGAGGAAATATTTACTACGTCGTTGATATTTTATGACTACATTGTTAACTTTCGTCGAGTATTTCCGGTATTTTATAATAATAGTTTTATTTTCTACACGTTATGTTACACTATTGTTACTATAATGATTCGTATAATTTAATTTGGCGTTATAAATTACATTTACATCCCTTTTTATCCTATGGGTAGTTGGTTTTAACCAATAGGATTTGATAAGATCAGCACCTTTTTCACCAATCATAATGACGGGAGCATTAATATTCCCGTTTGTAATGAATGGCATTATTGAAGCATCTATTACTCTCAAACCAGCAACTCCATAAACCTGGAAAGATTAAAAACATGTTGAATTAGGGAAGTTAATACAAACTGTAGTGTGACAATATTTTCAATAATTAATACCTACAAAAATCATAATATGATGAAATATTCGAGTATGTCAATAATTGATAAAACTTGCAATTGTCAAATTGTGAATACATGAATATATTAATAGTTAACGCGTAGCTGGTACCGTCATAGTATCGTCGGATCAAATCGGACCCAAGGTTTTTTAGACTAATTGAGCAATTTAAGGAAAAATACCATGAAATATGAATTTTTGAGATTGTTTCCAACAGATTCATAAATATTTTCAAGAATTCAGAGGTTTTCAAACCTGATGATATAGATCAAGAGATGGAGAGATTTCTAGACGCTAGCTACCAAATGTCTCTACCTATCAAATCTTTCTCTCCTGCCGAGGTCAAAGAATAAATAAGCAAGCTGAATCCTCGAAACGCTCCTGGCTATGATCTAATAACAGGACAAATATTGAAACAACTGCCCAAAGAAGAAATCATCTTACTAACGACCATATTCAATAGAATTGTAAGTCTAGCTTGTTTCCCCACAATCTGGAGGTACGCTAAAATTATCATGATTCCCAAGCCAGGTAAATCTCCACACGAACGAACGTCATACAGACCTATCAGTCTATTACCTACAACAAGTAAAGTTCTTGAAAGACTGATACTAAAAAGGATCAACCAAGAACATGACCCACACACACTCCTTCCAAATAATCAATTTGGTTTCAGAGAGCACCACTCTACCACGGAACAAGTTCACAGGATAGTCAACGAAATCGCTAGGAGTCTCGAAAAAAATAAATACTGCAACGCAGTATTCCTTGATATCTCACAAGCCTTCGACAAAGTATGGCATCCAGGTCTTCTCTTCAAACTAAGAAACAGTCTTCCACATAACTTTTACCTGCTCCTCAAATCCTACTTAACAGATAGAAATTTCTCCGTTAAACACGAATACACTCAATCCACCATCAACCCAATTAAATCCGGCGTTCCCCAAGGTAGCGTTCTCGGACCACTGCTATTCCTTATTTATACGTCTGATATACCCAAAACCGTAAACATTACTATAAGTACCTTGGGCTGCACTTAGATCGACAACTTACATAGAAGACACACATCGAATCCAAACGTCGACAGTTGGACATCAAGTTTCGACACATGTACTGGCTGCTCGGCCATAAATCAAAACTGTCGTTAAGCAATAAGATTCTTCTTTACAAAGCAATCTTAAATCCAATTTGGTCCTATGGAGTACAGCTTTGGTATGGTTGAAATAATACCCTTCTTGGTGTGCGTCATCGATTGTTAATCTCCTTCTATCACATTATGTAGGAAGAAATGAAAAAAAGGCAGGTCTGTGATTAATTATAATCAAAATATCAAAATAATGGACCGTTTAAATGTATTACAAACGTTAATCCTAATCGTTGACCTACAAAAATTTGATTGGTTGATGTTTACATTACGCGCCAGCGCAACCTATCAATAGGGAGCTCAAAATACTATGAAGGCGTTACTTTCGTAGCCGCAATGTGTCTTACGTCTTTTTCTACTGTCACCTTGACAGTTCTTGTCAGGTGTGTACTTTGTTGCTTACGGTCAATTATTATTTGTTTGAAGTGAATATTAATCTTATTGTTATATTTATCTAAATAATACAAAAATATGCCTAAAAAAATATCTGAAATATTTTCAGTTAGAAAAAGATGCTAGTAATTATTAATTTCATAGCCTTCTCGGCTTTGGCTTAATACGATCCTGATGATTTTATTTATTAAATTTAAGGTTAGCTATATGTCAAAATAGCAAATAAAATAAACGACATGCCGAAAACCCAATCGATGACGCACACCAAGAAGGGTATTATTTCAACTATATGTGCTAAACCAACCAAAATTAAAACAATACAACGATTTCAGTCTAAGCCACTCAGATCAACCGTAGATGCACCATGGTATATCAGCAATAAATCTCTCCATACAGACCTATAGTTTGGCAAGTTTAACTGGAGCTACGCGGCGTCGGTAAGAGGCGAGGAAAAACATGGCGTATATCTGTCAAACGTACAAATGGCGTACGGTAGCTATTTTACCAAGTAAAACTGAAATTACAAAGGTAACTGACAATAGAAACGCCACTGGATAAATCAATATCAGTCAATTGACGAAGTGAGAGGGAAGAACATACGCACGCGCTTGCCAATAAGAAGTCAGCTGGTCGATAAAAATCACCAATTATGTAATCGGAGGGTGTGGTCATTATGGTTTTCGTACAACGTTGCCAGAGCTTTAAGAAGCCCATAACAAATTTGGAAAAGTGTTCTCTTTTAATATTCTTGAATTGGAAAATAATGTTGATAGAATAAATCCAAGGAAACAAGCACATCATAAAATTAACGTTCAATCATATGTTTGATATTGTTAATAATAAAAAGACCCATTTATAATTATTATCACTACATAATCAGTACTTCAACTTTTTCATAGTTAAACGTGGCAATGTCGAATGTTTTCGACTGCATTCCTTTCACGGTTTCAGATAAACTTGCCAAAGTTATAAACATTCCGTTTGTTACGGAAGAAATTCAAAAAATAGCCGCCAGCTACAGGGACTGAATCACCAACCATGACAACCGCCTAATTCAAGAACTATACAACAATGGTCCTGAAGACTACAAAAAATATGGCCAGAAGACTTAATCCAACACAGAAATAATCAATAAGAAGAAACACTAATGAGTGTTTCCCTTCCAAGCCTACTCAACCAACACATTTACTTAATGCTCTGTAAGAAGCAGATTGTAAATATACGAGTTATATATAAAAAAAAGTATTCAGAACAATAGTATATTATACACCAAGGTAGTGAAGACTATTATTATTGACCGAGCACCAAAATTATTTCGCATGGGACTTTGGCTCGAGCGGAATGAGGTGCGAGGCTTATAAATGTATTTACCACTAATAGCCAAATTTTACACAAAAATTGGAAATAATTGATATTATTACACTATTTCAATGCTAAAATATTACTCACGAAAGGATATTTGATGGGAAAACGGTGCATTTGAACTTCGTTATTGTTGCTATTACAATTTAAATACAACAATAAAATACCATTATTCCCATAGTTTATAATCACCAATATTAAGTGCCACTTATTAACGAAACAAATCATACGACCAATCCAAAAATTTTACAAAACGTTGGTTATGTTTTACTCTGAACACATGCGCAATTGGAGAAAAAAACAAATTACAGCGGTATTGCGTTCACATCACAACACCTTGAATGTAAGAGTTATACTTGGGTACAAAGTGAGCGATCATAAAACGTTTAATATATTTTTCACACTCTACACCATAGCGTTCAGAAACGCACCACGAGAAGCGCCTACCCCGTCGTCTGACTGACAAGTACATTGTCTGTTTTCGCTCCTTACATAATCCAAAGATTATGAACGTACTCTTTATGTCATCAGTCATTTTTGGTTAAGCAGAAATTTCGAAATAATGGCATTTTCATTCAAATAATTTAATCTTGATAGCAAACATGTCAAAGACAATCTCCTGGGTATACAAAATCATGTTGCACAAGTTTTTGTTGAACTACTCTCCCTGTATTCTCGAAATATTTGAATTTGTTTATGCTGTTATGAAAGAAAGGTTACTTACTTTGAGCTCAGGATCTACAACAGCGTATGGATCACTTGCTGGGCCCATTTTCGCTGTACAAGAATAGTGATAAATAGACAAAGTATATTGTCGTATAAAGCACTCCCAGTATTCGTCTGTATAAAGAGGGATATCTTTACATTTAGGTGGGGGATTGCTAAGAAATCGAGAACCAAATCTCTTCATGGCTTCCGTCTGTCCAAAAGCAACAGCTGCTTTCGTTCCTTCCCTCAAAACGTTGACGTCATGTGGATGAGTGAGGTAGTTATGGTATAATAGGGGGTACTCTAATGGGTTTTTAGACCTGAAAATAGTATATTAAAGTATAAGTGGATATTAAGGTCTTTAAAACACGCGCGATCTTTCGAGCACTACGGCGAAGCCGGAGTGCTCGAAATAGAGCAAGTGTTTTAGAGACCAGTTATCCACGAATACTTCACGCTATTTTTTTTTATTGGTGCACTTTGAAACGCTGAGGCGTGCTTTAAATACGTAAAATGGTTCACCAATAAAAAAAAGTAAATTAACAAAAACATGTATGATAAAGCAATCAGGAATGTCATAGAATTCCATGTGCGCTTGATTTATCTCGAAAAAACATTGAATATTGTAAAATTTTCCAGCTATCGACTTCATTTAAGATTGTGTTATAGTTGTTCCCTATAAATTGCAACTAAAACACAGTCAAATCAAATAGGAGATCTTCATAACTTTTTAACTCCTTATATCTATCTTAATTTCTGATATCCACGTTAAGATTAAACTACAAATCTTTTTTTCGCATAAAATACACCAGCTTGCTCCTAGCTAAAATCACACCATAACAAAGTGTGTTGTCAAACAAGCAATGACCAGTTAGCAGCTTCATGATATCAAGTTCTAGAACAGGGGTTCCCAAACTCTTTCAGTTTGCGGCGCACTTACAGGTTTAGTATTTTGTCAGGGCGCTCCTACTCGCAATATGCATATAGGTATATAGTTGTGTCCAACAAAGTGTTGCATATGTATAATGTATGAAATATGTGCTTTACATGCAACTTGCCTACTGTATAGTAGCAATGCGCAAGCGTTGTACAACACTTTATTATTTAACACCATTGTAAATATATCGGCACTAGTTACAAGACACATGAATGAAAACAACTACAATACTGTCAAAGAGCCCTCGCCAAAATTCTCGTCGAGCGACGCGTAGGTTGAATACGGGCTTCTGGAAATTCTAGATGCTTGCTCTGCTCTGCTCTCTCGGGCTCGATTAACAGCGGATGCGGCGCCGTCGTTGCCAAACGTAACTCAAATTACACCTTATCAGGAGCGCCGTGGCTCACACTTTGGGAATCACTGTTCTAGACCATTTTGGAAACAAGACCTTTAGATGAATCAGTACAGCTTCGCCCCTTGAACAGTACCTATTGTTTCGGTTCTTCAGACCTTTCTCTCTTTTATCACACCTTTATGGGAAGACTCTTCCTCAAGCACCATATTCTCAAGTGAAGAGAATACTTTCCTTCCTACCATAATGGTCAAGGATCCAGACCTATAGTCACCTTCCTATTGAAGAGAGCTTGGAACCAGCTCCGATTATACACGATAAGAACTGTTTTTGAATCCACTTGGCTATTCGGGAAACTTTTTGTTGTCTTATGTGTGAGACTAATATCTTTACACATTGATTCCAGCCAGAAAAACATTTGCTGAGATTCTATCCAGGCTTATATTTGTGTCCTAAATCTGCGACACCTGCACCAAGGTCTGAGAATTTCCTCCAGCCAACTGTATACAAACAACTATCTGCTTTTCGTGGTAGCAACAAGGACGGCATAAAACCGGTCATAGTTTTCTTAGAAAATTGTGAGTTTTAATGTCCTCTGTTTTCTAAGCTTCGTATGAGCCGGTGCAATTTTAAATCTTGTTCATTAAGCTCTTTCTGCAGAAAAACATGGAAATAAGGTGGATCCTGTAGAGTTGCTGGTGGTGTGGTGCTAATAAATACTGACTATTTAACAGCTTTCAAGTTTAAAAAGAAAAAAATACACATTACATACCTCAGCTTAATTTCTCCTCTACTTTTCGGTCTAAGCATCATAGCAAAAATACCAAATGTGTCTTTATAATTGACTGGCTCAAAAACTGCTTTGTAAAACTCATCCGTTAATCCATGCGCTTTCTTAACTTGAGTTCCACCGTCTGCACCAGTAGTTGTACTTGTTAACATAAACTCCATATCTGGCCAATCATCAGACTTATTAGCATATTTTGTTGGAATAAATGCTACAGTTTCCAAGCCTATTAATACAGATGATATTTTATTAACAGAATAACGTTCAATAATTAAAATTCAATTACCCACGGAAGATGTAAGAGGACCATCTTCTTTAATAGCATACCTAGCTGCGGTGTTGAGATTAACTAGACGATTTATTACCAAACTGATGGGGTGATCTATCAGGAACGTTACCACAGATGCGATGTGATCTTGTAGATTTTGTCCTAAAATTAAACAAGTTCAATAAAATTCAAAAAAAGCCAACAGGCTGTAAAACGCAAGCAATAGATGTATTTTTATGATAAAAATCCTATAGTGAAAAACGAATTGTACCATCATGTAAAAGACATTCCGAAGTACGAGTCTGATATATTTCCGAATCGCAAATATTGTTCATGAAATTGTTATTAACATTTAAAAAGAAAAATTGTCATTTTTTCAGTTCTTTGTCAATAAATCCAAGGCTTATCAATCATAATGGGCTCAAGAGACAAACTGTTGATTATGAAAATACGAATACAATGCATTTTTCAGCGAAGTGATTGGATAATTAGATAATTAGTACCATGGGGCAATAACTTTTTTGCAATTGCAATTTTTTATTATATTGCGTTATAGATAGTTCGAATTCAAATTTAAAAACGGTAGAAAAAATTTCAATGAATTTCAATATATCATAAAAAATATCAAGTGACTCACCCACTCCTGGTGAGTCATGAATAACTTTTATTCCCTTGTCTTGTAAATGTTTTTCAGGACCTATCCCACTTAACATCAACAATTGTGGAGAATTTATTGCCCCAGCTGACAATATAACCTCCTTTCTCGCCAATACATTATGCTTTTGTCCATTTTTTATATATTCAACTCCGTAAGCTCGTCGAGTATCGGGGTCGATTAATATTCTAGTTACATGACTGTACATGGAAATGTGCAAATTATTACGAAGCCTAATAGGTCTCAGAAATGCTTTGGCTGTACTACAGCGAGCCGCTCTTCGCATGGTAAATTGGTATAAAGCAAAACCGGTTTGTTTTTCACCGTTTATGTCACGTATGTCGTAACCCATTTCTTGTCCTGCTTCCAGAAAAGCTACTCCCAACGGAGTGTTGTACGGATTTTCTTGTACTGTTAGGTAGCCACCTGAAATAAAATAAAACACTAAAATTAGACAATTTAAGGGGCATCTACCAAATTCGACCTTGCACAATTATGCTTTGTATATTTTTTGTTTCCCTACGTCCTCACGTTTGAGCTCACATAACGAAAATTTTATTAGAAATATGAAAGCTCCGCAACATGTAGGTAGCCAAGCGGTCCAAGCGGATTTTGGTTCACGTACTACTCTATAAGCTTCGTCAGTACTGAACTGGGAGACCGGCGAGCGTTGTATCAACAATGGAACGGCACGCGACTACCGAAGCAGAGAGACAATGTCAGTCATAGAAGGATAGAAAAGCGAGAGATGGATTTTTATCCGATATTTTAGTGGTAGCAACCGAATTTAAATAAGGAATTGTACGGTTATAAGTAATTTGAGGATTCTGAGATTTTTATATAGTATTCATAAAGCTTCAAATTAGACTTCCTATCAATTAGTTTTTCCATTTAATCCATATTTATTTCTTTACAAGGGCTCAAACTTTGTTTAATATGTGTAATTACCTCATGATTCGTATTTTTTTCAACAAAATTTGGTTAGCATTTCAAAGTTTTTATTCGATGAGAACTCTTCAACATTAATCTACATGATATATTTTTTTCTTAATTTTCAATACATCCATTACCTCAAAATTCTTTGCCAAAAATACTTCGATATTTTGTCAAATCGCTGCCGATAGATTCTCCTTAATTCACAATTTATCTAACCACTCATTTTTTTTTCAACAGTAAAAACACAAAAGCTTTTTTTTAACGGATAAATTTCTCTTTGCAACGAAAACGTTTTGCCAAGGTTGAGTGCAAAGTTGACGTTAGCAGGCGGCAGTGAGAGTTCATATGAAATGCATTCATAGACCGACGATACTGTCGCTTGACGTTGGCTGCAAATCGCAATATTGCATCTTATCATTACTACTCTTCTCTAGAAACAACATTATCTGTTTATATCATCGTCAAACTCCCTCACATCCAAAATGCTTAATAAAAAGCAACATCGGAAATAATACTGAGTTATTAAAATCCAAATTTCTCCTTATCCCATCTTACTTACCCACTGAATGATGCCTTCTGTTCCTTGCTAAATACGGATTCCTTTGATCTTGACTTTTCTTGAAATATGGCAAGACTTCCTCGTACGACCAACCGTTGTTACCGTAAGCTGACCATCTGTCAAAATCTCTTCTGTTGCCTCTTATGTACAGCATGGTATTTAGAACACTTGATCCACCTAATACTTTACCTCGTGTCCAACTACATCTGTTTTCGACCATTGCTTGACAAGCTGTGTCCTGTGGCTCAGTCCTAGTAACAAATGCTTTCATTGGTGTATAGTGAGTGACAAAATATAAGCAAAATTCTGATAAGGTTTACCGTTAAGTAGGTTTCTATAAACCTCTGACAAATCTATACCTTGTTTTTAAACTAAGAGGAGCGATTTTAAGTTGAGTTGGCATATCTGCAGACTTGTGATTGGTCAGATTGCCGCCGTTTTACATAGCTCTTTTGTTTTGATACAACCACAGAATACACCATCCCAAGAAGAAACGAAGCTTGTGCAATTCGTGGCTGTCATTCTAGTGATGGATGATAATAATAGAGGAGTTCAGTCTAAGGTCAATGTGGCCAACAAAAAGTGGTTTTTCTGACAAGAATGACAGTTAATGTCTACCCCTTAAACCATAAGATTTTTGCATGTTTTTTATCATTGCGAACATCTATATTGCTTTATTAAAATAATGAATACACCCCCGAAGCGTGAATCTTGGAATTTAAAATGACTTTTTAGCTGAATACACAGCACGTCGGTGGCCAAAAATTCCAGGAACTCTTGCCATGTCACCATTTAATTTCTGTTATTTTGTCACTGGTTATTTCAAATGTCAGTTATATTTATTTTTGTTGATATTCGTTTAATTGTGTATGTCCATTTTCGATCAGATTTTAGTTGCATTTCTAGTTAGTTGTATCTCTATTCTTCTAATTACTTTTTCCACTGACATCTGACATAACTAGTGACAGATAACAGAAATAAAAATGGTGACATGCCAAGAGTTCCTAGAATTATTGGCCACCGACATGTTGAGTATTGAGCTAAAAAGTCATTTTAAATTCCAAGACTTACGCTTCGGGGGTGTATTCATTATATTAATAAAGCAATATAGATGTTCGCAATGATAAAAAACATGCAAAAATCTTATGTTTCAAGGGGTAGTCATTAACTGTCATTCTTGTCAGAAAAACCACTTTTTGTTGGCCACACTGACCTTAGACTGAACTCAACTTAGACTGAACACAACAAAACTTCGATATCTATGGAGAAAAGTTTACTGTCGCTTTTTTTTATAACTTCGTTGTCACAGATATCAGTAGGTACATTTTCTCTGGGTGTAAAATTTAATTCAGAATCTGGTGAAGTGTAACTTTTAAATATATACATAATAAAAATTTTATATTCAAACACCATACTTATTGTAATTTTATATCATCATTTACAGAAATTCTTTCTATTGTAAACTGATATTATAAGTATATAATCTATAATTATTATTGTATTGGTTTTTAGACTCACCCTATCCTACATATAGTGCTACATAAATACATACTCACACATATAATTCCGATAACAATATAGAAGATAAGAATCATTTGGTTAAACAATAGCTCATTATTTTCAATAATGGATGGTACCTACTCCAAAAACAGAAGCTAAAACTTATATTTTATAATATTTTTCACGATATTTGTTAAGCTGTTAAATTGAACAATTAAAACTTTGTTGAAACAAGTCATAAAAATGAACAATTATCATTTGAGATACTTTGGTTTCACTTTTTGCGTGTAGTTAACATTTAATTCACATTTTTCGAACAATTTTCTCAGTGTAACTTGATCCGTTATCTATCAACGTCAGTTTGAAGGTCACGAAATTTTGCCCCCAAAACATCAAATGATTTACGTCGGCTTTCGTTTCTTGTTTGGCTGGTGTATTTTGTGGTTTAGCGTGTAGCGTATGTCAAAATTTATGTGGCTTAAAATCTCTCTATTACCATGGAAATCGTTAAGTGAGTAAGTTCAGTTAAGTGGTAGAATTAATCTTACTCAAGTGAACAAAAATAAATAATCGCGATGGTAAGAGATACATTTTCTGCAACACGCTGTACATTTGCGATTGATTTTGAAATATGAAATATGGTTGAAATATGGCTTCAGACATTCATTGAATTCCTGAAGAATATTTTCAATTTCAAATCTTCAATATTTCCAATTTCAAGTCTTCTTACAAGATCGACTAATGGATAGCGTCAGTATTAGAGTAAAAATGGTTACAAAGGGTGTTATCTAACTTCACATTTAAGTCACTTTAAAAAAAAATAAGTGACGATAATCCTCAGCCATTGAAACGTTAATATTCATGCTTATATATTGTCATCCACTATACACATTTTTTATTAAACTTACTTGTATCCCCAATCTAATTTGCTTTTATGTAAGTAAAGACTGAGTATGGGTACGTCAGAAATGTCTGTTTCTTGTCCTCCAGCCTCCATAAGGAGTACTTTCCACCCGTTTATTTCTGTCAAACGGTTGGCTAGAACAGATCCTGCTGATCCAGCACCTACAAAAAGTGAACTAATTTAAACATGCTTCAATAATCCAAACACATTTAGTTTGATTAAGTTGCTCAAAATGTTCAACATTGACCACAGAAACCCTTGGACGCGTTCAATAAAAGATTTTTCGTGCAACCGGACGCAAAACAAGCATTTTGCAGCCGCAACAGAGGCCGCAAAATGATATTTTGCGGCCGTTACCCTGAGAATGATATTTTGCGGCCGTTACCCAGAGTGACGGCCGACAAAAATTTTTACGGCCGTTCCCATAGTGACTGCCGGCAAACTGAACGCCACTACAGCATTTGACATTTCTGAAATATGACAATAACAATGTATTTCGAACCAAAAACTAACTGTCTTTTCTAAAGAGACATAATGTTTATTGAAATTATGTAATTTTCACGGTTGCACGAAAAATATTGTGTATACTATGGCCGCGAAATGTTTTCGCGACCTCGAGATTATCTTGCCTCGGCCGGAGCGGCCTCGGCGATAATCTCTCTCTCGGAACGCGAAAAAGCATTTTGCGGCCTTAGTATACAAATAACTATTTCCCAAAAATGTTTATTGACATTTTATGGAATGGGCCACGGTAACTTTAAAACACGCGCGTTTTTTAAAGTTCGATTTAAACACGCTGGGGCGTACTTTAAATAGGTAAAATGGTTCACCAATAAAAAAGAGTTTGTATATGTTACGCCCAAACATCGAAAACGCCCACTGAGCGAAAAAAACGACCGCAACGCGTTGTGGACGGTGCCGAACGACCAAATACCGATGTGACATAATTTTTCGCGTTGATTCCGTTCTTGTTGTCCACGACGCGTTGTGGACAATGCTCAAACGCCCACGATGCGTTCTAAATGATTTAGAGAGCTCATAAACCGACCATGCTTTTAATATGTTGAGTAAATTTACAGAAATAAATGAAAATTTTAAAATCTTTGTTGTAGGATAATTTCTACATGAAACTTTATTTACAATAATAGTTAACTGAATCGCAGGAAAATAAAGCTATTTACTTGTTTTTGCAGGCACTATTATTGTGGCATTTAGAATTGCACAACACCTCATTGGCCCTGCAGTTGCACTTTTTTGTATTACAATAATGCTTACAATGACACATGACAAATCCTTGTTTCGATCCAGACGAAAGAGCTGAAGCTTTTCTCCAATTTAATGAACAACTTGGAACATCTGATGCGTTAATAAAATTTGAATCAGCGAAGTTGAATTCATTACGACTACAAAGTCTTTCCAGTACGCCCGTTTGGTTCCCAACTTATACAAGCTGGAATCATTAACGCTCAGAACTACAGCTAGAACACTCCTAGGGGCAAGCCACCTTCTGTCGACATCTGGAACTTTGACTACGACATTTTTACCGATCTCAGCAGGAGGTAGTTTTTCACGGGACAGCGCTAGCATTTTTCCAGCTTGCTTCTCCATATTCTGGCTCTAGCAGTTTCGCGTTGCTCTCTGATTGCATCACGACGGTAGCAAAGGTTGCATACGACTTCTCCTTCAATTCCAGTCCCACACTTCATGTGTACATTTGAGCTGCATGTTTTACATGGTTGGGTAACTCCAAAATCTTCGCAAATGGAGCATGCTGCCACAGTGGATACTGTATTTTCTTTCCCTTCCTGGTCTTTTTCGAGTGTCTAGACAAGAAAGACCGGTTTTAGAGCTCTCTAAATTATCCAGAACGCATCGTGGGCGTTTGAGCATTGTTCACAACGCGTCGTGGTCAACAAGAACGGACACAAAGCGAAAAATTTTGTCATTTCGGTATTTAGTCATTCGGCACCGTCCACAACGCGTTGCGGTCGTTTTTTTCGCTCAATGAACGTTTTCGATGTTTGGGTGTAACATATATACCGCAGGCATAAACAGATGTGTTTACCCTCGGGCGACTTAAGACGTCGCCCTCAGTGCATAAACATCTATGTATACCCTTGGTACATAAATAACTATTATGACACAGGGGACCGCGTTAATAACTGACTTACTGACTTGCATTAGGTATGCCAAATACTGGAATTGGATTATTCGATTCAAATTTTTTTTTAATAGTAGCATACATAACGTGGTTTTAATTATTTTTTTCTTCTTCAAGCAATTTCTGGCTACTTATTTTATTCCTCACTAATACATTTATATCTTCTGTAAGTTCCTTGTGGCATTACTTATTCTTTTTTCTCTTATTTTTTTGGGAATCTTGACAACGGTAGCTGGAACGCTACCGAAACGTCGAAATAAAAAACATTATAAAATAAGAGGAACAAAAATTATAAATTCATGTTATGCATTTTTGTTAAATATTTACAAATTAGCTTTTCAAGAAATCAGGAACTAATAGTTTACTAAAGTGAGGGGAACATTTGTATAGTGAGCCTAACAATTTTAGAAAATATATCTGCCAACAATGCTTCATTTTATTGTTATTAAATTCACATTACAAATACTATAATCATATTTATAATATAATAATATTTGAAATGACTTACCGATTATAACAAAATCGTATGCAGCATCTAAAACTTTCCTGTCTACATTTCTATTTTCGGGATCGAACTGGTCGTAATGAAAATATGTTACAGCTGCTATCAGAAATGGTAGAATCGCTATTTTCCCGATTCCTATTAGTGCTACTCCAGCCTTGACAGCAGTACCAATTGTACTTAAAGCAATTACGGCCATTTTAATTTAACTTCACTCTTTTCGAATTGAAGCAGATCATTCAATTACATAGTATTTTATAATTCAGCTTCTTCCAGGACAAACGATATAACTAATCTTTGGAATAAAATTAACCTTAAATGGCACTATATATTATGTGACTAGCTCAATATTTTTATGGCAGGACGTGTTTTTGTATGTTATCATAACATAATTATTATATTATGAATTCGCTTCTATTTTTGTATAAATTGATATGATTCCAATATTTGATTTGGGTTGAAAATAATTTCTCAGTTGACCCATCATCGATAAACAACCTGGAACAAAAAGAAATAAAATTTATAGAAAATGTATAATAGTATATTATTAAACGAGCAATTTATGATAGCCATAATTCACGATGGGTGACGTTTGCGTCACGAGCCGCAGGCGAGGGGCGCAAGTCTCCCAAGTGAATTATGGCTATAAATTGCGAGTAGAATACTATACTTTGTCCACGACACTTAATTTATTTATTAATAAATAAAAGTCAGTAGCGATTTGGCATATTACTAACCTCAAAATGTTGTGGCAGCTACTTCAAATAATTTGACATATATAGAGATGGGCGATACTGTAGAAAGTATCAATACAACGTACCGTTATAAATATATTGTTTCAAAATACTTAATATTAGAAAATATCGTTATGAAAAGTATCAAAACTAAAAATTACAATATTTTATAGATACGATATATGTAAGAAACAAATTTCCTGAACAAAATACACAGATTTAATAGTTTATTCCATATTGTACCCCCATATCTAGTCGTGAATTATGAACCATAATACTCTACAGTGTATTATGAACCATAATTCACGACAGTTGATATATGGGTACCATATACCTTTAGTTAGGAGGTAAAATATTGACTTATTATTAGGTGGTCGTGGACAATGGTATATTATTAAACGAGCAATTTATGATAGCCATAATTCACGATGGGTGACGTTCACCCAAGTGAATTATGGCCATAAATTGCGAGTAGAATACTACACTTTGTTCACGACACTTAATTTATTTATTAATAATTGAAAGTCAGTAGCGATTTGGCATATTACTAACCTCAAAATGTTGTGGCAGCTACTTCAAATAATTTGACATATATAGAGATGGGCGATACTGTAGAAAGTATAAATACAACGTACCGTTATAAATATATTGTTTTAAAATACTTAATATTAGAAAATATCGTTATGAAAAGTATCAATACTAAAAATTACAATATTTCATAGATACGATATATGTCAGAAACAAATTTCCTGAACAAAATACACAGATTTAATAGTTTATTCCATATTGTACCCCCATCTCAAGTCGTGAATCATGAACCATAATTCACGACAGTTGATATATGGGTACCATATACCTTTAGTTAGGAGGTAAAATATTGACTTATTATTAGGTGGTCGTGGACAATACTATATTATTAAACGAGCAATTTATGATAGCCATAACTCACGATGGGTGACGTTTGCGTCACGAGCCGCAGGCGAGGGGCGCAAGTCACCCAAGTGAATTATGGCCATAAATTGCGAGTAGAATACTACACTTTGTTCACGACACTTAATTTATTTATTATTAATTAAAAGTCAGTAGCGATTTGGCATATTACTAACCTCAAAATGTTGTGGCAGCTACTTCAAATAATTTGACATATATAGAGATGGGCGATACTGTAGAAAGTATCAATACAACGTACCGTTATAAATATATTGTTTTAAAATACTTAATATTAGAAAATATCGTTATGAAAAGTATCAAAACTAAAAATTACAATATTTTATAGATACGATATATGTCAGAAACAAATTTCCTGAACAAAATACACAGATTTAATAGTTTATTCCATATTGTACCCCCATCTCAAGTCGTGAATTATGAACCATAATACTCTACAGTGTATTATGAACCATAATTCACGACAGTTGATATATGGGTACCATATACCTTTAGTTAGGAGGTAAAATATTGACTTATTATTAGGTGGTCATGGACAAAGTTTATTTTTCCATATCAAATTTTTAAGAACTTTTCCAGTAAAGGCGGCAGATCTACACTTTCGGCAATATTTCAGTTTGGAAGATAATGTTACAGTCTGCTCACTAAATTTTTAGAAAGATCTTATCATAAACAAGAAATCTAAAATTCCCAACGCAGTATGCAAATCCAAGTGATACTGTAAACAGTGTAAACCATGGAGACCATAGATACTGTTGACGTTTGAATGCTAAATTACACAATTGGTCAAACCACAAAACAGACTAACCTGTAGAAGTGGAAATTTATAGGATGTCCACAGAATACACCATCCAAACCAAGGAATACACCAGCTTAACAAGAAGCGAAGCCCGACGCAATCTCTTTGATGTTGTGGTAACAAAAATGTATGACCTTGAGAGACCGACGTTGACAAATAACTTATTAAATACACTGAAAAAATGATCAAATTTTCAAATATCGGCGGTATAATTGGTCGACAAAATGAGGTATGACAAGTATCTTATTATAAAAATGGCTCCTTTCAGACATGCGCATATAAAAAAGGATCGGAAGCTTCGCTTCTTGATAAGCTGGTGTATTCTTTGATCCAAACAACACTGCTAGAGGGCGTATTTGACAGTTAAAATTTTAAAATACAAAATTTTTTAAAATTTACTTAATTAAGGAGCATATTAAATATTATAAACAGATTCCTCGACAAATTCTGCATATTTTTAATAGGGCAGGTTCAAGTCTATTTCTTCAAATAAGGGGTGGGGAAGAGTTGGGAACCTTGTTACGAAAAAACACCTGTAATTCCGGTTCTGCTTGACCGATTTCAATAATAGAAAGCAGAAAGCAGAAATAGACCGACGTTAAATAACAGAATAAAAAAAACAGCACTGCGAATACCAGCTTTGCATAGAATTTTAATATAGCATCGGTGGTTCAGTGGTAGAATGATCGCATTCCACGCGGGCGGCCCGGGTTCGAATCCCGGCCGGAGAATATGAATCGCTGCTTTGTAAACGAGAGAGAGACTAAGGAGAGAGCACAAGCACGCAAGCAAGGCACATAACGAAGCAATGTAACATAACGTAGCGTAACGTAACGCGTAACGGTCAGATCTTTTGCGACGCGACCCCTGGTCGCTCAAACATAACCTGACGTAAAGAACTAAAGTTCCAAAAATTCAAATTCTTTGCTAAAATCTGAGAAATGACAGGTTACTAATACTGCTCAGTGCGCATAATCACAACCTAAATAAGTGACTAAAACATGGTGTGTTGCAATCACATTTTTTTCTTGTCAATATTTCAGTGTCCTAAGTTTAGGATCCTAAAAAATTGACTAAAACACCACTCCACCCCTTCTGTGGAACATAGTCCTAGACACCCTGATTAATCACCTCAATAACAATGGATTCTACACAATTGCATACGCAGATGACATAGTTATCTTGCAGACTGGCAAATTTGTGAACACACTGTGCGATAGAGCGCAGGATGGACTTAAATTAATTGAAAAATGGTGTAAGGAACACTCACTGTCGATCAATCCCAGAAAGATTGAGATGGTCCTTTTCACCAGGAAAAGAAGTTTATCGGGTTTGAAACCTCCCGAAATCTTCAAAAGCAAACTAAACTTTTCGGAAGAGGTGAAATACCTTGGTATTACCCTCGACAGGAAACTAACATGGAACTCTCATCTACACAGCAGAGAAAAAAGAGCATATGTGGCATATGAGCAGTGTCGGAGGACAGTGGGACGCACATGGGGTCTGTCGCCCCGTGTGGTCACCTGGATCTACACTGCAATAATAAGAACCATGTTAACGTATGGAGCAATTGCATGGGGACCGAAGGTTCTACAAGCAACGGCCATCCAAAAATTATATCAAATACAGCGAATGGCTTGTTTAAACATCACAGGAGCCATGAGAACAACACCAACCGCAGCAATGGAACTAATTACTGGTCTGACCCCCCTGGACCTACAAGTCAAGGAGGTTGCGTTAATGGCCATGGTACGATTGCGCACGGCTGGTGTAAACCCCGAAGTAGGAATGGGCCAATTGAGGTTGAGCGCTCACTGCGCTACCTCTGCTGCAGGCAGCCAACGATGCAATTGAACCCAGGTTTTTGTTTAACAAACTCTACAAAATTCAAATAAAACAGAACACAGAGCCAGATGCTGCAAATGCAATACGCATATATACAGATGGTTCAAAAATGAAAGAAGGCTCAGGCTGTGGAGTTTACTCGAGAGCACTAAGCCTCAAGATTAAGTGGGGAATGGGAAACAACACCAGCGTGGTTCAAACAGAACTGGCTGGTATCTCAATTGCCACAAAAGAACTAACCAGAAGAGGAATTTCTGGCAAAAACATAATAATCTGCACTGATAGTAGACAAGCCCTATTAGCCTTGAACAGACAACGTGTTATATCGAGGCTAGTACTAGAGTGCCACCAAGATTTAGCTGACGTCTCGGCAGATAACAACATTATCCTGAGGTGGGTTAAAGGGCACGACAGGAGTAAAGGAAATCGCATTGCTGTTTCTTTAGCCAGGGAAGCCGCTGGACTAAAAATTCTAGGACCCAGTGACACCTACGGCCTAACGACTTCGACAATTGCGGAACTAGCCAAACGTTACACCCATGCTCCATCCCTTAAGTGATGGGATGGAATCAAAGGATGCAGTTTTGCCAGGATCACCCTGGGCGACCCTGGGAAGCTGGCGCCGAAGAAATATTTGGCGATGACCAGGAAAAACCTACGTTTAACAGTAGGATTTCTGACTGGTCACTGTCAACTAAGTAAACACCTCCATACTATGGGGCTAGTGGACACACCTCTATGCAGGATGTGTGAACAGGAAGATGAAACTGTCAGACATGTCCTATGCGAGTGTCCAGAGTTATCGTCAATAAGAGAGTGTGTGTTCGGTGAGTCTTGGCCTACACCTGCCGATATAAAGGAGATGTCTCCCAGTGACCTGTCCACCTTCCGGAAAAGGACAGGATGGACAATGACCTAGGAGGACAACTCCTCGGGAGGATGTACAATGGGTCACATGTGGCCTAAGTGCTGTGAGCCTACACACTCACCCTCCCTACTCTACAGATACAGATACAGATTGACTAAAACATGTACTAAATCATTGATAATTACAAACGGGCATTAATACATAATACATTTTACTTTCATAAATACTGTTGCATTGATATCTACTCAAATTTACCCGACAAAATACAAACCTATTGTGTTATTATAATTGAAAAAAACTGAAAGGTGTTTTTTGATAATTTTATAAATAACAGCCAGTTAGATTTATTAAGAGAAACTCGCTTCACGCTAAGATACCCATAGCGACATTTTAATTTATTTTATCACATACATCGACTCTCCATTTTTTCATCAATCGCTTGTGACATTAATACTGCAATTATTATGTTCCTTCCAGCTGTACGAGCGTATCGAATCTTCTCACCACAACCGACTCAATAACACTAGTAACCTTGGTAGATTCGCACAGGTGAATACCGACATCGCTAGCCACCGCGGTTAATAACTCTTCGAAGGTTGTTACGGGGCAAATTTTTAAGCAATACCAGGTTAAAAAATTCACTTTCTACATCTCGGTAACCACGAGAAATGTCCGTGAACCTGTCAAAGCGTGAAAAATTTCTATTATTATGAAAATATTCGAATCGGCTTATGCTAAACATCGTAAAATTTAATTTATTTTTATTCATTAACAATCTACAGGGTGTCCCACTATAAAGTAACACATTTTGACGGATATTACTCGAGAACGGAAAAAGATATCGACGTGCAGTTTTCCTTAAACTTCTTATATTTCCTTCAAATTTTTATTGACATAGTTGCCAAATGTATATTTTTTCCCGAAAACGCCGAAAAAAAAACGACCATTTTTGAAACGAAATTATCGGCTTATTTTAAATACAGCACCCTATATTTTTTAATACCATCTGAAAATCCCTTTCTTCCCCTTTCCAAAAATGTATACATTTTCGGCATATACTCAAGTTTTCAGAGAAAGATTTAATTTTTTATGAAACCATGTCTATGACTTCAAAACGTAAATTATCATATTCTAACAGCTTGGAAACGTTATAACTCGAAAATGAGACAAGGGAGTAAGAATTGCTATACCGGTGTAAAAAAGCATCGTAAAACCAACTAGTTTTAAACTAGGTATAAATTCTGGTATAACTTTATTCCCAGAATAACTATCCCTAGTATAAATCTCTCTTGTAAAACCGGCCCTTAAACGTTTATATTTATACAAAATTTTGATTGGCACGTTCGGCAAGGAACGATGACAAAACAATATGGTGTTAAAAAAATACAATAACACCATGTTTAAAAAAAAGCATCGAAAAAAACTAAGAAAAAACACGCATAGTAAATCGAACTAAAATGTGAAAAATAAAATATAATTCTTAATAGAAGATAGTTATTTTTGTATCTAGTGCGCGAAATGCTACTTTGGTGATCGAGAACTGATGTTAAGAGAAATAGTCGAGATCACCAAAGTATTTCGCGCATGAGATGCAAACAAAATTTTTTCTACAAACGTCAAAAATATTGTTCTAAAATAAGTAACAACTCCCAAAACTACGATATCACGAGCTGAATCTGAGTTATCTGGTTTAGGAATAAATATTGGTTCGTGCACTGGCTGCACCATTAATGTTAACATTGTAAATAATAAATAAAATTAGGTAGTGTTAAATGTTAAAATGTTAAATTTTCTCACAATTTGAAAGCCTTAATTATTGTTATACATTAATAAATAAATGATTTCTTGGATTTCTGCTTGATTGAGAAACATAAAGGTTGAAATATAATAATCCCATATAGTTTACATGCAGTGTGCGAAGTAAGTATTTCGCACACTACTTCGCGCACGGTGTCATGGTAACGAAGGAAAATGAAAAAAAGGGCCACTTCGCATATTGTTGTCAATGCGCGAACCTTGTAATTTTTTGACGTTTGTAGAAAAATAAAATTATTAATAGCGTGGAGTGCTTAATATCAATTGTTATGAATTCTTACTAGTTTTATTCCGAAGTGTTCAAATGTAGTACAAAGCACCCCACGCTTTTACCATAATTTATTCCTAAATTGGAAATTATTTTACACTTTTTAGTTCGATTACCTATAAAGCGTGTTTTGTAGTTTTTTTCAAACTACAATTCATATTTTAACCATAAGAGGTTAAGTAATATTATCAATATTGTGATCTTGTTTTGATAATTATGAACTAACCGAGATAATTTTAACGCTTCACATAACTGCAGTATCTAATTATTATTTATCACTTATACTTTTTGTGAAACTTTCTCAGGGAAAAGTGGTAACTCTTAGAATTCGAATTATATAACTCTTGATCTTTATCTTCAAATATACTAACAATTTCAAAAAAATTCCATTTAAAGTGTATGTGTAAAGAATTCGCTAAAATTACGGAATTAATCAAGAAATTTGTTTCTTCTCAAATAGTGCCGAAACACATGAATTGCGGAGGTAAATAATACTATATTGTTCAACAACTATATAATTAGCATATTATTTACGATAGTGACATAAATACCCGAGTGGATAATAGCCATTGTATGCGAGTAGAATACTATATTTTGTTCACGACTTATAATTACCGAAATATCTTCTGTAAGTTCCTTGTGGCATTATTTATTATTTTTTCTCTTATTCTTTGGGAAACAAAACCACAACAATGTTTTTTATTTTTTTATTTCGACGTTTCGGTAGCGTTCCAGCTTCCTTTGTCAAGATTAACTAATAATAATTTTTGGTCCCTATCTGACACAACGAAAAAAATATGACAACTAGACAATCAATAATATTTTGAAGTTTAAGACTACTAAAATTTGGTGTCAAATTTTATTAAGGTCCATCACATCTCTAGTAAAATGTGAAATCAAATATTTTATTTTATGACATTCCAAATGGAATCCAGTGAAGTGCACGTTCCAGGAACGGTTTTTATTGAGATAGCGCTTTTTTTCACTTATTTTGGAAATATTGTTGATAAAACGCGTTTGTTGTTACTTTTTTGAGTATGATTATTTTTGTTTTCAAAATATGTGTGACTCAGTTTGGTGATTTTGTGTATTGAAGTGTGTATCGATTAACAACTATTCCAATGATAAATCATAAGAAAACCTGGATAAAAACTTATGATGCTATCCTGATAACGCAGGTAATTGATTATTGGAAATTTCTCTTTTTAACATTGTTAACCAAATTTGACTACATTCGGCTGAAATACTAGCTACACATTTATCTGCATTTAGTTGTATTAAAGCACTTTCTTTGATTTTTCGTCTTTTATTATTGGGCTCTTTCAATATTATTTTTGTCGAATCCCATTTAATTTTATGCCCCTCTTCCCAAGCATGTTTACAAATACCTGACTTAAAGAACTCCCTATCTTTGATATATTTTTTATGTTCACTTATTCGGACTTTCAATGGTCTAGATTTTTCACCTAAATAGAATTTGTCGCATTCACAAGATATCTGATATATGCAATTTTTTGAACATTGTTATTCATTTTTTGGTTTTGTTTTTGTTAGTATAGATCTCAACGTATTGATAGATTGAAAGCTAGTTCGAATATTGGATTGATTACCAATTTTCTCAATTCTTTCTAATAAACCCTTAACATACGGTATTGTCAAGTTTTCAAAAATTATGTTAGCTGAATTATTAATATTATTGTTATCATTATGGGGTATTAACAATGAGCTCTTCTCTATACTTTTAATTTCTTTATTTACAAATTCTGCCGGGTAATTATTGGCATTTAAAACATTTTTTAGTAGAGTTTTCTCCTTTGTGAAATGATTATAATTAGAACAAATAATTCTGGCCCTATCGTATAAAGATTTTACTACCCCTTTTTTAACGCTTATATCATGATTTGATTCAAAATTCAAATACCTATTAGTGTGTGTTGGCTTACGATAAACACTTGTTTCATACCCTGTAGGTGTTTTATTGATAAGAACATCTAAAAATGGCAAAAAATTGTTATTTTCAATTTCAATTTCTAATTTTATAGATTTGTCTCCTTCATTTAAATTTGTTAAGAAATCATTCAGAGATACTAAGTCATAAGGCCATATTGTAAAAATGTCGTCTACATATCTCCACCAGACAATTGGTTTTAATTTTTGATTATTTACTATTTTGACTTCAAAATATTCCATGTAAATATTCGATAGAATTGGTGAGAGACAAAAGCCCATTATTGTGGTTTTAACTCAGTGTTTGAATGCAGGTATTTAATTATTTGCAAAATAAATGAATATGCACTTATTTCGTGTTTTAAATGCAAAATTATTAAAAAACATGGTAAACCTAAAAGATTATCATGTGCTTCGTAATCACAAGAGATAAATGCTTATTCAAAATAGAAATATTAGTAAAAAATGAAATGATCTGAAGTTTCAATTTAAATGAATGTAATTACAAATCCAATCGTAGTTTTTCATTCTGATAAACTTTTTCGATATTGTCAAATATAAAGGTACTTTACTCTTGAGTAAACTCATATTTTTTTGGAAAACCTAGTAAACAACTAAAAAGTTTTATGTTTGATGACTGTATTCTAGGTTTTAGATAATAAAACTTTTTATGAAGAATAACTTCTTCTTCTTCCTAAAATCAATAAACTTAAGAAGACATATTGTATAATTTCTTCGTTTTTTCTAACAATTTATTTGAGAAGATTATTTGTGCTGGTCAGACACTAGCCCTCAGTATCCTAAAAGGGTTATTGTTGGACAGGAATTGTTGGAAACATTTTCTATCGAAGGAAATTTTGTTGCTGGAAAAATATTTAGGAATGCTACAAAATGATACTGCTCCAGCCATTGCCGCGTTATATGCAGATAATAAAAATACTCATAATAGGTTCCAACAGGACACGGCTCACCAACACATTATGCGCTGATAATGCGTGATTATTTAGATACTATTTTTTCCAACATGTGGATAGGCATGAGAGGATTTACATAGTGGCCTGCAGGATCTCCTGATGTAGCCCACCTTTATTTTCACTTTTTGGGTGATCTCAAATCTAACGAGTACTTCAGTAGACCTGAGAATATCGAAGAAGTGACTCATTCGCTGGGAAACATTGAATAAAGTGAAGAGTTTTAAACCGTCTTTGTTATTGTCATCGGCATGCACTTTGAACATTTAATTCACTTTTCCAATGTATTTTCTTAATTATTTACAATAATAAAGACTAATTTGTATCAAACCTTAATGTTTTAGCCGTATATTTTGAATTGTTTATAATTTTTTTAAAATATTTTTTCCTAGCTCGAAGAGAATGACGTAAAATTTTACAGAACGAACTTTCAATATACTGGGTGTGTTTTTTGCCACTCGGAGTGCCTGCAGTGGTTATTTTGAATGTTGCCACATTAGAAACAAATAAATAGTAGAAAGTTACATGCCATGTGTATACAAATAAAGGCAAATGGGCAATTAAAAAATATATTTGGTCTTTTATTAATTGATTTCGTCCAAACAAGGCTAACTTTATAAACTTTGTGAAATAAATAGAAGTAACATGAGAAAAAAACTTGTTTTTTGTAAAATTTGCTTGACATAAACTTTTTTCTATCTATTTTATATGCAATGAAAAGTGAACGCGGCTACATTATATGATATGATATGCGAGATTCTCTTTTGTTACTTTCTTTATTATGTTTGTGTTTATTCCGCCTCCTAATTGAATTTCTTAAGGTTATAGTTTACTGGTAATTTTCTAATTATGTTTTTTTATTCCAGGTAAAATGAAACTTCTGTGCAGCTCTTGCGTAAGTTATGAATAATTTATCTGAGAAACGATCAACAAATTTGGTAGAATAGAAATTAATCCAGTCAATGAGGTAAATTGTGGGCTAATTTATTCGAAAATAATGGCAGTCACCTTGAGAGTTGAATTTTGTTAAGAAGGGTGTGTCCAAAACGATAATAAAAGTTGGTGGGTAGAATGGGGTGGGACAAAAATAAATCCATCTATTTGTTTAGAGATGTCGGACATGGAAATTTTTTATTTTCACCCAAAAAATCCTCATTTTCAAGGCTCAATTGAAGCCCGTTGAGATTACAATTCGAATGCGTTTTTGTTTTGTTTTTGTACGGTTGAAGCAATAGGGTACAAGCATAAATTTTGCTATTGGTGGGAATTGACGCTTTATCAGGTCTCCTAACACCTTGCATGCCTATTTTTTCGAAAAAATATAAACTTTACTTTTAAAACGACTTTAAAAATCATGAAATTTGAAAGTCCGCCAAAATGCGCTTTACGTCATAAAGATGGCTGCCCCATGGTGTGACGTCATTTGTTTACCTTCCTATTCATGTATTACGCTCTGAGTTCTTGTGACCTAATTTGTTTCTGGAAGCTTTAAAAATGGATAAAGCCGAAAAAAAACTTTGGATTGCAAGTATTGCATTGTTTCATAGTATAAATCAACGTCTATCAAAACTCCAGACAAAATATTTGTTACTTTACCTGGTGGCGCAAGCAAAAATACACTTAAGAGAAGGGCATTAAGGTTGCAAGCTATGCGTCGAAACAAAGACGATATTTCGACAAATACTACTACTTTTGTTTGTGAAGACCATTTTAATGTAAATACCTACTTCTATGCTGGTAATTTTTATACTTAAACCACGAAAACATTATTTTCTTGACGACCACACATCGAAATATGGTTGGTATATATTATATATAATACATACTTCAAATCGCACTTACGATAATGCTTTAACTCCTCTTATTTTCTCTGCATTAAAGCAGCTGTTTTACTATATAAATTCAGCAGTATTATGCTACTGAATGAGTTATCAGTTTGTGCTTTTACAAAACCTTCGCTAGCCATATCTTTACTCACAAAATATGAAAGAATCGTTACTGAACACAGAACTAGTAAATAAAATATTTTCTTCTAAAAGTTTTGAAATATCCTCGGAAATATCAAATATTTACTTTCACTTTCCACTATACGTTGACTTTTAAAAATAAAAAAAAGCACACACAAACACGTAATGGTCTCAAAATGATATTTTTACGTCGATGAAGCAATTAATAGTTGATTAAAACACAATATAAACACACAACTACACAGAACCTAATGCAATACCGACCGTATTGACAAAAGTAAACACATAAGAGACATGACATCGCACGTATCATCGGTAGCGTTCGGAAATCCTCGGGTGTTGGTCGGAAAGTGCATTGAAATTTGAATTTTATTTTAAAATTTTGAAGTAATTTCCAATGGAAACTGGTTTATTTCCTATTACTAGTAATTTTTGATATCAACTTTACTATTATAAGTTAATATCTAAGCAAAATGTGATATAAGCGTGTACTCTATTGCCATTTTAGGTATTTTACTGAATAGATTGTAAAAGTGGACTATTGCATTATAAATATCTGGAAAATGATAAGTGACAAAAAAATTAGGAACATTGAGTGATCCTCAAAGTTTTGTAAATTGGAAAAATTGTGGGCCCATCAATTTTACGCCGCTGCTTTTCCCAATAATTTCCATTTCCACACGGGAACTCTTCCAACATGTGCACACATTTAAAATTCTTGAGGCTGCTTCTCGGTAGAGTTCCACATAACATTAATATGACTTTCTTTATAATCTCCTCCATTTTTTCTCATATCAAAGGCCCAGTCGAACAATCAAATACTATATTCCTTCTCTGTGCTAAATTCACAAAACTGCCTCCTCACACTGGCTTTGAACTTTACCGTGTTTTCCGGAACTAACTTCTTCACTTGCGTTTTTATGACACTTGTATTGTCATTGCCAAATCTAGACTTATTAATTCCAGGAAATTTTTTTCTTGATTCCCTGTTCTCGGTGTGAACATTTACCGGCAATAATTTTAACACTAGGGGCATTACAAGTAAAAAATCACTTTGAAAGTATTAGATGGTTGTTACGCCACCTATCAGTCATCTCCAGAAATTTTTTTTTCCTATTTAGTTATGAATTTTTTACCGCAAGTCAATACGACAAATAGTTTAGGAAATACAGCAGCACAGCACTTTGTATTCTTATTTGGCCACCCGCTACATAGCTGGACTTATTGGAATGTAAATTATAAACAAACTTTATAATTAAATATAGAGTGTTCAAGAACATTATATCAACCTCCGTGGAAAAAAATAGTAATATATACTATTATTGTATGTATGTATGTATGTGTGAATTTTGGGGTGACATTCACTGAGACCTAAAAGATCTATTGTGCCCCCTTACTTCTACTCAGTTTCTGAGGAGAGTCTCAGAAACTAGTAGTTCCTTTAGTCCTATTTCCCGGAGGAATTTTAGGATGTCTGCAGGCTTCAACTTAGGCAAATGTTCCTCTTCTATCCAGTAATCTCCCAGGTGCTGTGCTCTAGGATTCTGAAGTGCTGTGCAGTTGGAATGTATGTGGATGGAGGTTTCTTCTTCCATTCCACAAAATCTGCATTCTTCTTCCTCCACTATTTTGAGCTTTTTCAGCTGCCCATTCAGGCGACAATGTCCCGTTAGGGTCCCTGTCAAAACTCTTAGCGCAGTTTTACTTTGATTTATGCATTCTTTTGATCTCAACAGGTTGTAGTCACCCGGAAGAGTCTTTGATTGTATAAGCCCTACTAGATCTTTCCAATGGTCAGATCTTCTCTTTTTCTCTGCTTTACTTATTTCTTCCAATATTACATTGGGCTGATTCCGCAAAAGGGTTCGGGCCCCCAGAAAGGTATTTCAGTCCCCCTCTTTGCTAGTTCATCTGCTATTTCATTTCTTTCTATTCCAGTGCGTCCTGGAATCCATAGTAAGGTGACTATGTTGTTCTCGCCTAGTTCATTGAGTTTGTCTAGGCATTCCCACACCATTTTGGAACTGATTACACAAGAGCTCAGTGCCTTAATGGCTGCTTGACTATCCGACTATTATTGTATAAAACTACTTGAAATATTTCCTCTTTTCTACTTCCGTTAGGATACTTATCTCTGCTTTCTTTATACATATTTATCACGTTAATATTATGCGTGACATTAAAATTAAATTTCAATTAGATATACATTGCCTCATAATTGTACTTTAATCGTGAACATTTAAATTTATTAAATGATCAATAATTGCATTCGCATGTTCCTGTATCTTAATGAAAAAATATCTATACGGTGATGTAACCATTATTATTTTACTATTTCTCAATATAAAGTTACATAACACCTGATAATATTCTTTTATATAACAATGTTAACGATTCCATTATCACTAACATTGACTATTTCGGAGATGAACAATCGAATGAATTTCTATTATCGTAGTTGCGAGATATTTGAAATGTTTGTTACTGTGTAGTGTGAGTTTGTCGCCCCAAATGAAACTAATTTGACTTGAGGTCGGTAACGAGTTGGATAATGTGTTTTGGGTTGATACTAGAGACAGCTTCTTTTGCAATTTCGTTACCATCAATTCCGATGTGAGATGGAAGCTAGATAAGAGAGACTGTTACATATTGAGGAACGAGAGTTTGATAGATGTCCTGTATGTTCTGGATAATGGGTGGTCAGTGAATATTGTTTTAGGGCGGGTATTATAAACATGTCTTGAAGTTAACTTTGAATTTAACAGTCCAGTTAACTTTAGGTTTTAAAATGTCAGTTTTATAATAGTTTCATTTAAAAAAAAGTGGAAAAATAAAAAGAAGAATAGTCTGGAGCATAGATAAATATTCTCTCTCTCTATTTTAGCATTTTGACTTTAGTTTTATGGTCTAGTTTTGATGTCTGCTTAGTGTATTTGTTATTTCGTTCCCAGTGTCGAATTTTTATTTTATTTGTTCCTGCCTGAATGGATAGACGAGCCATAATCTTTTATTAATTAATTTTTTCTTGCATAAGTCCACCTTGAATGTAATAGTCGAGCGGTGCACCCCTAAAAAGATGCACAAAAACATGAGTTGACCGAACACTGAAAAATGCAGGGAAAAAACCAATTGGGATAGATGAATTATATTGTTAGGAACAAGAAACTTTCGTAACACTTTTTAGCCCCGATCATCTGTAATTTGTTATTAACCAAAAACTTACGCCCCGCCCCCTATCAGTCATGTTTGAAACCTGAAAACAATTTCCAGAACTTTCTCTTGTCCTTTTTAGTTATGAATTGTTTACCGCAAGTCTCTACGACAAATAGTTTCGAAAAATACAGCACAGCACTTTGTATTCTTATTTGGACACCCGGTTTATAGCTTGACTTATTGGAATGTAAATTAACAAACTTTAGAATTAAATACAGAGTGTTCAAAAACATTATATCAACCTGCGTGGAAAAAAATAGTATTATAAACATTAAGTGGTAGTTTTTTTCCAGAATGGAAGAATTCGCCTTAGATGGAAATAGCACTTTATGCATGTGCTGAATACTTCTACTATTGCATAACAAATAATACACATAGATTCAAAAGTTTTGCATCACCTTCTTCGGATGCGAAGGAATTTTTTTGCGCTAACAATTTTTTGTTGGCTTGTTTATCAATGTTTACCATTTCAATACGTTCCATATTTTTTGCAATATACAGATGTTTACAGTTTTTTTTGTAAGATAACATTTTTAGTGCGATCATTTTAACATTCAAGGCATTTGATTTTTACGATTTTAAGTGCAAACATGAATCGTCAAGTCATAAGTGAGATTGATCGTGCAAGAATAGTGGCTTTAGTTGAAGAAGGTCATTCTCAAAGGTTCGTGGCAAACAGAGTTGGCGTTTGGCAAAGTGATGTGTCTCGTGTATGGAACCGGTATCTCCAGACCAATTCTCTTCGTGATAGACCTAGAAGCGGTAGAAGGCGTGCTACTAATCAGCGGCAGAACCGCTATATCCACTTAACTATCCGAAGAAACCCGACCATGGCAATACCAGCACTCCAAAGAGATATGAGACATGCGTTGGGAGTTCAAGTATCGATCTCGACATTACGAAGACGAATACTTGCGACAGGTTTGAGGTGTCGCCGACCAATAAGAGTGCCCAGACTACAACCTGAGCACAGAGTTCGCCGACTACAGTGGGCTCAAGAACACGCGTCCTTGCCTGAAGAATTTTGGAATTTGGTGTTTTTTTCCGACGAGACAAGGATTTGTTTGGTACAAGATAGCCATCGAATACGTGTGTGGCGGGATCCAACGAGAGTTTCTTAGCTTGCCCATGCTCGCCCCGTACCGCCCTTCGGAGGAGGAAGTGCTATGTTTTGGGCTGGTATCATGTTAAATCATCGCACAGAATTAATTCATGTGGAGGGAACGATTACTGGTGATAGGTATCTCAGAGAGATTCTACATCCTCACGTGTGACTATGGCGCGCAGCTGTTGGCAGTTCCTTCGTTTTTATGGACGATAACGCCCGACCTCATCGGACCAGAGCTGTAAATGAGTATCTTTAAACTGAAGGGATCAATCGTTTGAACTGGCCTGCCCTATCTCCTGACATGAATCCCGTAGAACATGCTTGGGACATGCTTGCCAGGGCAGTGGCAGCACGCAGAAATCCACCCAGGAGTGTACAAGAGCTTGTTCATGCGGCCCAAGAAGAATGGCAAAATATTCCTCAACAGAATATCAATAATTTGGTAAACAGCATGGGCAGGCGACTTCGAGCTTGCATAAATTCTAGAGGTGGAAATACTCTTTATTAAAAGTTCTCATGCAGGTTCTCACTTAACCTTTTCTTTAAAAAGAATCAATTTGTATTTAATTTATTTAATTTCTAAGAATACTTTTTATGTTTAAAGCAAGTTTATTATTGGATAATAAAAAATTTTGACAAATAAACACGTTTTTTTTTATTGAAACTAATTATTTGATTAATCTCTGATCCATTTATAATGAACACATTTTTTTTTTCGGAGACTTATGGTGATGCAAAACTTTTGAATCTATGTGTAAATTATGTATCATCGTTTTTTCACGGGTTTTCACTCTAGGAACTTCAAGGGTAGGAAGTAGATAAAATCGATTTAATATAATCACCCATATTTCTTGCATTTTCCTGAAAATCGTTGTCTATAACAATTTTATCCAGCTTCATTACAAAAATTACACTTTCTGCAGATTATAGGTGGAAATCAGTGAAATTCCGGATTTAGTAGAATGCATAATAATTGTATAAAACTACTTAAAATATTTCCTCTTTTCTACTTCCGTTAGGATACTTATCTAAGCTTTCTTTATACATATTTATCACGTTAATATTATGCGTGACATCAAAATTAAATTTCTTATACATTATACATTGCCTCATAATTGTATTTTAATCGTGAACATTTGAATTTATTGGTTTTAGTTTTAAATTAATATTATTTTGAATTTTTCCTTGCATGGATCCACCTTGAATATAATAGGCGAGCAGTGCACCCCTAAAAAGATTGTTGAGTTCACCGACCACTGGAAAATGCAGGGAAAAAACCAATTGGGATTATTAAATTATATTATTAGAAACAAGAAACCTCAGTAACACTTTTTTGTCCCGATGGTCAGTAATTTGTTATTAACCAAAAACTTGCAAAATTACGGAAAATGAAAAAAAATATATTAACGTGGAATGAATGAAAATAAACACTTTTCGACTCTTGGTAATTTTTTGAAAAATGCTTTGTCTTCGAGTTATCGGCAACTTAAAGTCAAAAATCAACCGAAAAAGCTATTTTTCGGAAAAATTTTTCTCATCTTCTACCACAGCTTATTCAAATAACGTTAATTATTAAAATACGTGTTCTTTGGCTAGTTTATTTTTCTTCATACCATGTACTGTCCTAAAGAAGCCTTTCTCAACATATCAACAATTAATTATCATTATTTAACATTCATTTGATGAGGCTTATAGCATGGCCATTAAAAAATTATTGAAACATGTTAAAAAGTGGACTTTTCTAGTAGAAAAAGTGTTTTCATCCATTTCACTTAAAAAAATGATCAGCATAATAATTTTTTTGTTTTCCTAGAGGGAGTAAGTTTTTGATTAATAACAAATTACTGACCATCGGGACGAAAAAGTGCTACTTAGGTGTTTTGCTCCTAATATAATTCACCGAAATAAAAAATAAAAAAGTAATGCCAGGAACTTACAGAAGATATAATTCATCGATCCCAATAGGTTTTTTCCTTGGGTTTTTTAGTTTTTAGTGGTCGGTCAACTTATTTTTTTGTGCATCTTTTTAGGGGTGCACCGCTCGCCTATAATGATAACTTTACCCATAAATCATTGGAAAGATTCAGCGGTAATGTTACAACATGAATACAAATATTCAATTAGTTCTAAAGAGTATTTTTGTAAAATGATGTAAAAAATATATGTTTTGAACCAACTAGATTCTATTTTGGGTAGTTTTTTATCAACCACGCGATTCAAAGGTCTTCTTTATCTATTAACTACTATTATGGATTCTATACACTAAATATATTTTCGAGAAAAATTGGAATTAAAATTACCTTCAAATCATTGGAATTGAATATTCTCAAGTTATAACGAAAACAAAACAAAT
>CAJUYG010000730.1:96878-139329 GCA_910591675.1 Galerucella calmariensis | reverse complement strand
TAATTTTTATTCTTAAATAGTTTGAGGTTATGTACCTATATGTCTAGGAATCAACCATAAAAACATCATTTTCTCACGATCACACATCGAAATATGGTTGATATATATTATCTAAATAAAACATAGTTTAAATCGTAAGTACGATAATGCTTTAACTCCCCTCATTTCCTTTGCATTGAAGCAGCTGTTTGCAAGCAGCATAAATAAGTCTACTTCCGGCAAGTTATCAGTTTGTGCATTTACAAAACCTTTGCTAGTTATATCTTTACACACAAAATATGAAAGAATCGTCACTGAACACTGAACTAGTGAATAAAATATATTCTTCCAAAAGTTTCAAAAATATCCACGGAAATATCGAATATTTATGTCCACTTTCCACTTTACGTTGACTTTTAGAAATAAAAAAAAGCTCACACTAACACGTAATGGTCTCAAACAAACATATAAATGATATTTTTACGACGATGAAGCAAATGATAGTTGATTAAAATACAATATAAACACACAACTACACATAACCTACTGCAATACCGGCTATATTGACATAAGTAAACACGAGTAAGCACAAGAGATATGGCATCACACGTATCATGGGTGCCGTTCGGAAATCCTCGGGTTGTGGTCGGAAAATGCATTGAAATTTGAATTTCATTTTAAAATTTGGGAGTAATTTCTAATGGAAACTGGTTTATTCCCTATTCCTATTATTAGTAATTTTTGTTATCATATTCACTATTATAAATTAATATCCAAGCAAAATATGAAATATGCGTGTATTGTATTATGTATAATTTAAGAAGAATAATGGAATGGCATCACATAATATATTGGCGAATTACTTTCAGGAACATTTGATAATAGGTATGTCCCTTTATTAACCACTTGAAATGGACAGAGAAATGTTTTGGGTTACTGGGATAGAAGAGCCTACTCTCCTTAGTGACATAATATATAAACAAAAAAATAATAGGTTCACTCCTCGTCGGCTCTTTCATTTAGTGATGCTAAAGACTTACCGAAAAACGATCGTAAAAGCACACGTGTGTCGTATATAAAGGAGTCGCGCGAATTACTATCTTCATATCTTGTTGATTTATGAATAGAGTGTTTGGTACGGGGGCTGATAAAAATGTACGTTAGGCTAGAAAACTTATTCCAAAAAACGATGTTGTTCCGCTATGTATTGAATTGCTTCCTTCGTTTATTTACTATGCTATCAGCTCACTTGAGGTGAATCTATGTACCATTACCAATATTTTATACTTTCAAGAAGTTTCATTTTTATGCAGACTGTTTCACGATGTGTTTACAATATCTATATATTGGGGACTACTCAAACGATTTCTATAAAAATTGGCCTACATGGAGAGCAAGTTATGGGGAATATTTTGACTCTCATATCACTTCCAGTTATACCGAGAGTAAACGTTGTGTTATTTTAAATATAACAGCCTGTATTTTATCAAGTTTTCGTATTCTATATAGATTTTTATCGTGACTTTGTGTAGAATATCCGTTATCTTCAATTTATACCTATCGCGATATTGATTTATTCAGGTAATAAAACATTGACAGGTGCAGACCTTCACATGGAAAATTCAGTGGGGACATCCCCTAAACCAAATAAAAAACATCTCGTTAGGATGATTAGTGGGGAGAAGAAGGTGATTGGTAACATGTCAAAAACGTCTTTTGTTCACTACTATCATTTAAAACTAAGTTTATTGACTTTTGTTGAGGTATAAAAGTTGTTCATCATCAACCAAGGTAGGAGAATACTTGATTCGAACTAGATCTCAATCCATTTGACAGAATTTGAGGTTAACTGAAGCAAATACAAAATGAGAAAATATTTATCCTCACTTATTTAATCCACCTACCCAGTCAAAACTGAATATAAATTGAATTGCCATGCAGTTAGCATAGCGATTTTCACAAACAATATTTATTATCATATCAAAATTATTGTATAAATGTGGTATCGGTTGCCTTCGTTGTGCACAGCACAGCTGTCATGTCATGTGAAACGGAAGTGACTGGTGACCCTTGTTTGTGTTTAACATTTGACAGTAGCATTGATGATTTGATTTTTAAGAACATTTCGCATATTTTTATTATTCCCTCAATTTTGAGGATGGAAATAAGGACCCAATCTCAAGCACATGGTATTATTAGGACGTCCATATTGAGTCCTTTGAGGGTTCCAATGTCCCAGAACTAATTTGTATTTACTGAAGACGTTTTAATTTTTACGTCCTGGGAAGTTTGCATATGCATTACCACACCATTTTGGAAGTGATTACACATGAGTTCAGTGCTTTGATGGATGCTTGACTGTCAGACATTATGATAATCCTTTGCCTTCTGTATCCTTCATCAATATATCACTTCATAAAGCGTGAATTTCCGCTTGGAAGATACTTGGGTTTTTCTGGTAATGGAATTTGGATCCTATTATTTCTTGTTCGTAACGAATTTCTTTGATAAGTTTTACTTTTTGGAACTTTAGTTCTTTACGTCAGGTTATGATTGAACGACCAGTGGTCGCGACGCAAAAGATCTGACTGTTACGTTACGTTACGTTATGTTACGTTGCTTCGTTAAGTGCCTTGCTTGCGTGCGTGTGCTCTCTCCTGAGTCTCTCTCTCGTTTACGAAGCAGCGATTCATATGCTTCGGCCGGGAATCGAACCCGGGCCGCCCGCGTGGGATGCGAGCATTCTACCACTGAATCACCGATGCTATACTAAAATTCTATGCAAAGCTGGTATTCTCAGTTCTGGTAATCTGCTTGAATTTGTTCGGATACATTTTTACTATTATTTCCATAATATTTTTTGCGCGATTGATCTTTTTTGTTCATTTACAGCATCGGTTGTCAGGACGGTAGGTTGTGTTTACTGGTTTCTAAGTTTAACACGTCGTTGAGTGATTTACTTACCGTTCCGACGTCGGAAAGAAATAAATAGCATAAAAACAATTTCACCAAAATGCAAAATATATTTTGAACTGATCGAGAAGTATAAATGTCACTTTTGACATTTCGTTCATTTCGAAGATATTTAAATGACTTTATTCGGAATTTATTTCAATACGATCGCGCAAAAAATGGTATGAGCATCTCGAACATTAAGGGTAATCACAACGCTTGCATGTAGATTCCTCTCGTAAAATTGGACAAAATTATATAAGGATTGAGGGGTCTAGCACATTAACTTTTCGAAATACAGGGTGTTGAAATTTTGAAAACTTGAATATTCTAATTCAATAACTTTAAAATGGATGGATAAATTGATTTGACATTTGGCAGGTTGTTTTTAAATGTAAAAGAGCATATTTTGATAGAAATAGTAGTCTGTGCAACTAGTGTGGATATGATGGCCATATCGTACGAGGACGAAGTTTGAGCACGACGGCTTAGGCGGAGTGCTCAATCGTTCAAGTGCGATATGGACAATCCACACGAATCGAACAGCATATTTTTTCTACGACCACTTGAGAAAAAATCTAGAAAATAGAAATTTCTATAAACTGTAATATAACTTCAAATTAAAAATTTAACAATTCAATTTTATGCTTCCACTAATTTTTTTGTGGTAAGCGTACAGTTCTTGAATGTCCAATTTGTATAATGATACGGTTTCCCTTTTTAAATATACGATGCTCTTATAAGTAGATGTTGCCAGTCGGACTCCCTCATGAAGGGTACCGTACCATTATCTATAATAATGAATATTCTGCTAAATATTTCAAACGTCTGCCTGTTGTCGTTATTAATAACAAGCAGAATAATTATTCAAAAATAAAATTAACAATACAAAAAAACTTCTTCACGGGGAATCGAACCCGGGTCTACCGCGTGAGAGTCTGGTTTGCTCACTACTCGACCACCGAGGAATATGTAAATTGTTTATCTATAACGTCAGATGTATTACATAATTTTTTCTTAAAAGGAACTGAAGTTCCTACCGTGTGTCCCGCGACACGTTCTACCTTTTTTTTATCTCGTGGCATGTCTCAGGTTGTTTGATTTATAAGAAGTGAGGAGGTGGTTTCTTTCCGAATAATTCCCTCTCTACTTAGTCTGTATCTTGTTCTTTCTTCAACACTTTCCCCCACCATATGTAGTCGTGTGAGGTTGAGAATCACTTCCATGGCTGCCGTTGAGCATGTTCTTATTACTCCTGTTATGAACATACATGCTAGTCTTTGAATTTTGAAGATGTTTTCTCTCGTCATCAATAGGCTAGTTTCACTACTCCACGCAATGGCTCCATTAGTTGGTCTGACTGTGGCAGTGTACATCCAGCTCAAGATTTTTGGATTACAATCCCAGTTTCTCCCTGCCAGATTCCTGATCTCCTCCTCATTCTCGTGTTTGTTCTACAGAAGTTTACTGCCTAGGGTTAAATCTAGATACTCATTCGACTTCGTGTCTCCATTCAACCTCGTTCACATAAAATTCAATGGTTTTGAGGTTTAGTTTCCTTCAGTGAAGGCTATTTAGATGGATTTCGTGGGGTTGATGGTAAGGGAAAATTTATTCACTTAACCAATGAAAATGGATGTTTGAGCTGGTATAATGAACTATTCTCAATAGAGGAAAAGCTAACTAACCCTGAGTTTAAGAATTCATTGCAAAAACTATTGAATGAAAACAATCCTTTTAAACTGTTTATTTCAAAAAAAAACCTTGTATACAACTTGGTCTATAATAATGAGAAAATGCCGGTATCCGGAACGAGTGGTTTCTTTGGGTTTCTCATTAAGGGAAACCAATCGGTCTCTGTAAAACCGTATCCGTTTTCTCATTTTTTTACCTGAAAAAAACTGCGTGATGGCGTAACCCGATCGATAATAAGGTTATATTTATAGGTGTGCATTCGCTTTTAAACGTTTTATTCATTTTTTTCGAGGTTAATTATGAAGACAGGTCTAAATGATATTCGCTAAATGGTTCAGACACTTCCAAAGTGTAAGTTGTGAAATATTAACTCGAAAAATAAATGGGAATAGAATGGATTAAGAGGTGTGGTCAATTAATGCTCAAATTATAGTTGGGAATCGTATGAAATTGACCCAATATAATATGCAAGGTTGACAAGAGGGTGAAGAGATTAAGGGGATTGGGTTGGGAAAATATCAGTGAGACCTAAAAGATCTATTGTGCCCCCTTAATTCTACTTAGTTTCTGAGGAGAGTCTCGGAAACTAGTAGCTCCCTTGCTCCTATTTTCCAGAGGAATTTAAGGATATCTGCAGGCCTCAACTTAGCTAAATGTTCCTCTTTTTTCCAGTTATCTCCCAAGTGCTGTGCGTTAGGATTCTGAAAAGCTGTGTCCCAACTGTGTGGATGGAGGTTTCTTCTTCCATGCCACGAAATCTATATTCTTCTTCCTCCACTATTTTGAGCTTTTTCAGGTGCCCATTCAGGCGACAATGTCCCGTTAGGACCCCTGTTAAAACTCTTAGCGCAGTTTTACTTTGACTTATGCATCCATTTGATCTCAACAGGTTGTAGTCATCCAGAAGAATATTTAATTGTATAAGCCCTACCAGATCTTTCCAATGGTCAGATCTTCCCTTTCTCTCGGCTTAACCTATTTCTTCCCATATAACCATGTGGATTAGAGGAAAATTGATGTAATAGTCGGATGTTTTTGAAGTGAGTACCGTTTCCCTACAGCATTGCAATCTCGGCAGCCGTGTTCACACTATTTTGTGCATATTTCAAGTGCAGATAAAGCAATGAATCAATTAATTGGCCGAATTCTATAAGCAGATTGTACAATTCAGATTTATTGCAAACATTTATTTCATTCTCAGCCCGCATCACCTGAGGCATCACCGTAACAACTTAATTTTTAATCTCTTGACCGTAGAGAAGACCTCAAGCCTATCCTCATACCGGATGAAGCTGCCTGCCCAACACAGAAATAAAGAGTCACGGAGATTTATTGCTTTGCCGCATTTATGAATAATCGTATCCGCTTTCTTGGTGCCAAAGGCCAAAACCACCCAAATCAATCTTTAAATATGTGCAAGTTATGGATAAAACATCATAAGTGACAAATTGATGAAGTAGTGGGTTGGAGCTTATGCATATAGTTGTAACAATGTTTAGGTCGAGAAAGGGACTGGGCGATCTTTTGTCATTAATGACTATGTGATGCAGCAAATTAACGAAAAGGTGAGGCCATCAAATTCAGTTCAGATTATGACTCAACCTGTAAGCAGGTATACAAATTTGTAATATTGCAAATATTTAGAAACCTTACATTAAATATTGTTGGCGAAAAATCAATTTATTTACTTCCAACGACCATATTTTTACGATTAAACAAGTGACACAGAAAGTAATTGAATGAAATTTGGAAATATACCAGGGGCTAGTTGATCTAGAAAAGGCGTTTGACAAAGTGCCAGGAAATAAAATTGAAGAAGCATTAAACAAAAGAAACTTAGATAAACAATTGGTGAATGCTATAATGAGCCTACATGATGACAATTTACAATATATGTAAGAACAGACAACATGGTGTCAAGGGAATTTAAAATCAATAGTGGTCTAAGACAAGAAGGAGTATTATGCCCATTTTCATTTAACTTAATATTAGATGTTGTGATGAAAGAAACCAGAGAACATACTAAGCAATTGTATATTGGACACAGACACATAGCCCGTTTATCTACGAGAATGCGCTTTTGCAGATGATCTTGCAATATTCGCAAAAAACGAACAGGATCTGCAAAGGAACTTGGACATTTGGAGTGCGAAGCTAAAAAATAAAAACTTGAGAATAAATAAAGAATAGACAAAAGTAATGGTGACAGGAAGAGAAGACAACCAAATAAATGTGAATATTAATGAACGGAAAACATCTGGAACAAGTAGAAAATTTCAAATACCTAGGAGTAAACATCAATAATGAAGGAAACCATGACATAGAAATAAGTACAAGATTAGAAAATGCTTCGAAGGTGTACCATGGCCATAAAAACTCGTTCATTGGAAAGGAAGAAATGTCAATCAAAACGAAAATGGCTGTATATAGAACCATATTTCTCCCTATATCAACTTTTGGATGCGAGAGCTGGGTACTGACGAAGAGGATGGAAAGCAAATTACAAAGTATGGAGATGAAATACCTACGGAAAGTCGCAGGTATTACGAGGAGAGACAGAATATGGAATTCAGTATTGAGAGAAAACCCTAATGCTTTACCTGTAATACAGTTATACAAGATCGACAATTCAAATGGATGACGTCACAGTGCCACTCTGGCCAATAATTTCAAATAGGACCTTATGGCGAGTGATATCTCGTTTGAGAGACATTGACATTGGCTATATAGCCATATTAATTTTGTTTGGGTTTAAACTAATTTTGACGGACAAATTGAATAAATACCAAAATTATTGAAATTATTTTCTTAAATTCAATTATTCAAATATCAACAATGGACTATATAGCAAGTGTTCGAAATGTGCTCTGTCTACTGACAGTAATACATCCTATTAGTAAACTCTTGTCTACTCGTTCGAATGTGTCAGCAGAAATTGCATTGCATTCTTCAATAATTTTTTCTTTCAAAACGCCAATGCTATCTGGTGCCGTAGTATAAACCTTGGATTTCAAGTACCCCCATAGGAAAAAATTTAATGGTGTCAGATCTGATAACCGAGATGGCCATTCTGTGGGAACTCGCCGGCCGATCCATCTACCTCGATATTCTTCATCCAGGTAACGTCTTACTGCACCATAATAATGTGCAAGAGCACCATCTTGTTGAGATGTTATTTCCAGATGGCCGAAATCATCTAAATTTTTTCCCAGAATTTCAAGAATTAACGGCTAAATTGCATTTTGTAACATCCCCAGATACACTTCACCGCTTACATTTCGTGTATTCACATTTCCATTGAAGCAAAAAGTACTTTCGTCACTAAAACAAATTGTTTTTGTGTAATGTTGGTTTTGACTAATTTTATTTGTCTTACATTCACAGAATTCGAGTCTTCTGTCGGGGTCGTCATCCGAAAGGTAGTGCACCATGTTTAACTTGTATGGATGAAATTTATTTTCAGCCAACACTCTCTGTACTGTACTTTTACTTACTTCACAGATAGACGCAACTTTAGTTGAAGACGAAGTATGGTTTACTACCATTTCAGCAACTATATCAATTTTTTTATCATCACTAAATTTTGGTCGACCAGATCGTTTGGCATCTTGAACACTACCTGTTGCTTCAAACTTGTGAAGAAGCTCCCTCAAATAAGTTTTCGAGATAGGGCGATTTGGGTATCTACTATTAAATAAACGTTTCGCTTCATGGAGATTCTTTCTAGATTCACCAATTATTTAGGAAAACTTTGCAGAGCAACAAATACTATTAAATTGAAAACGTCAATTTTTTTGACAACTAACCAGAGGCGGACTGAAAAATCTTCAATATTTAAATGTGAAATAATAATTTTGGTATTTAATTTATCCGTCCAAATTAGTTTAAACCCAAACAAAATTAATATGGCTATGTAGCCAATGTCAATGCCTTTCAAACGAGATATCACTTGCCATAAGGTCCTATTTAAGATTATTGGCCAGAGTGGCACTGTGACTTCATCTAATACTATTACGTCACCTGTTATCATTCGTAGAGAAGTTTACAACACTTTATTATCACTCTCCAAATTTTATTGATGTGAGTGTAGCCGTTCAAAAGATACGAAGGGGGAATAGCACTGTATACATTGAATATATAATTTCGCGTGTGCGTCCAAATTTATCACCTAGCTAGGTAGGGTTGTTTGGTTTGTTGTCAAAAACATAAGGGGGTCTTCTTCTTTTTGTTACTGGACTCGCATCCATAAGGGAGTCAAAACAGCATCCTCTTTGTGAGGTCCATACTTACATAGTTGTATAATCGGATTTGACACACTCTCTTTAACAAAATTCAACTAAATTCAAGTTGTTGCCATTATTTTCGAATTAAATGGCCCACAATTCAACCCCTTGTCTGGATTATCATACGACGGATAATTTTTTATATTGTTATTTTATGTCAATCTACAAAATGTGTTAAGTACGTTACTGATATAAAGTCAAGTTTCAATTTCACAATATACCGCTGGTTTTGACAAGTTCGCGCATACGAGTTCAGCTTCGAGTGGCTTCTTCTTACGTGAAACGGAGTCTCCAACTACCTACATCTTCAGATAGTTGCGAAATTCGAAATTAATACTCATCTACATGGCTACGAACTCGTTAGTACAAACTGTCGACCTTATCTTAATTTATACTTCTCGAGACAACTCGAACGCAACATTATCACTATCTGGATGAACTTAGCGAGACGATATTGTAATGGGTTTTATACTTTTCGGTTTTATTTAAAACGTGTTTAATTTTTCGAATTGATAAATGCATCAAACGTTGCGATGCAGTGAATCTCTATTACGATTTCAAAGTGCAGTGAAATATATATAAATTAATCAGTCGTTCTGACTGCTTCCTTATACATTGCTATCGGTTGTGACATCGAAGAATATATTTTCGGTACTGCACTTGCGTCTATATGCGACTACTAACGAAGGTATGCCATTAAAACAGCCAATATTCCCTCGTTAACTCGAATACTTCTACGTGTGTCTTTGTGAGACATTACGAATACGATCTTCTTGTGCAGTGTTGCCGACAGAGTACAAAAAGCTATACCACGTACAGGTTTGAAAATTCCCATATTTGTTCATAAAGTCTCTCTAGTTTCGAATAATGTTACAGCTTCATAATACCGGGTGTCCCAAGTTATCATATACAGGCAATATCTCGCTTATTTGACAATATAATTAATAAATAAAAAAACTCCATATAGGTACTTTCCTAATTACTGAATGTTTTAAATTTGACCGCCCTGTGGTAGCTACCCCTCACTTTTTATTTTCAAATGGCACCCCCTGTATATTGTCATTGAAAATTGCGTGTCGTTTTATTTGGAATACAACGATAGCACATACTTGGTATTTTTTTCAATTAATAATAACAAAAGCATCAAGTATCAATTTCAACTGAAATACTTCTAATGCAATTCGAAAAACGAAGAAAAAATTACAGCAAGTGTTCGAAATTATTTTCTGCAGAATCCATGGAAGCTGCAAAACATGTTAAAAGCTTTCTTGTGCAGGCCGTCTGAATCATAAATGGTGTAACGCTACGACATGCTTCACGAATGCGTTCTATAAGATCATCTAGATCATGAAATATTTCAACCTAGAATTGTAGTCTTGCATCAAGGCTGAACATAAGAGAATATTTGGCAAACTTTTGTTGACGCAAGATTTGGCGGAATACTATCAGTCACGATTCATATTTTTCAGTGAACAGCTGCATTTTGTGCTATTTTGGTAAAGTCAATTTATTTTCAGAAAAGGTGAAATTCTCCCTCAATATGATATTTAAAATTTCCGCTAAAATTTATAGTACCTGCGGGCCGAACTTCAGATGGCTTTCAAGACAGTAGTCACTGCTGACAACGTGAGAGCTGTAATTCTAGGTTGAAGTATTTTATTTCATGATACAGGTTCTTAAAGAACGCATTCGTAAAGCATCTCGGAGCGTTACACCAGCTATGATTCAGACGGGGCCAGCACAACAACACGTTTTACAGCTTGCAAGGGATCTGTAGGAAATAATTTCGAACATTTGCTGTAATTTTCGGTTCGTTTTTTGAATTGCATCAGAGGCATTTTAGTTGAAACTCATACTTCATGAAATATTGATGCTTTTGTTATTATTGATTGAAAAAAATACCAGGTATGTGCTATCGTTGTATTTAGTACCTATTATTTATTTAAAATAATAAGGCAAGATAAATTGCAACGACGACTCAATGTGGAGAGCACCTCAGGTGTGAATTCGGAGGCCAAACTAATATCAGTTCAGGGAGTAGTCTTACCGGTTCGCGGGTAATCCTACTTTATTTAAGTTATTGAAGCTATATAGAAGTTAATAAGAGAATATATGAAGTTAAGAAACCAAATGAATAAATTAATAAGTCAAGCTAAAAAATGTAATTAGATTAAATTAATCAAGAAAGGTAAGTGCGCGCCACCCTGGATAATATTAGTCGACTTGTTTTTCAACGTTAGATTCAATCTAATTACCAACCTAGAATATTATATTTCCGGATTACATTTTTCATTACATTTTTTATCGCCTTCTGTGATTGAAATAAGTAGTAAAATAAAATTGAGTTTTTATGTTATTTAGATATTGTTTCTTTGATTTTTTTGATGAATTAATTGATCAACTAAATATACATATTTCAAAGACTTCAACTATATACATGTGAACCTTTTATCAACTGTATAAGAAAAACTAGAAAAAGAACAAGATAAAAAAAATATCGCTGTATGTGTGTATCCGGCACTTATCACTAGGAGGAAGAAATATAAAATCAAGAATCAGAAATGAAAAGCATATACGTAAATGCAACTTACCATTCACATTGAATGCACTTTAGAAAAAAAAGAGTTTGAGGTAAACCTCTCACAATAAATTAAAAATTTTTAACCTTTTCGGTTAATGGTTCACAGGAGAAAGAAAGCTTATTCTTACTACTCTCCATTGAATTGAACCATGCGATGAGCAATGGACATACTTTGTATATCCCTTTCTTGTTCACATGCTCCGCTTCGAGAAAGAATTTACATATTCGTAGTGTGTTCTTAATTTCTATCTCTATAGGAGAGAAGAATTGAAATATTTGACCAATATCAGTGTATACTTATCCTCGCCGTCCGGTAGATATTTAAATATTTCAATGATAGTGGCCAAATATAACGTTACATATTCCAAATAGAACGACACGCAATTTTCAATGACAATATACAGGAAGTGAGGGTGAAAAGTGAGGGGTAGCTACCACAAGGCTGTCAAATGAACAAATTTTTTTTATAAGTTATAAGGAATGCCATTCAATGCAGTTTTTTTATTTATTAATTATCCTGTCAAATAAGCGAGATATTATTGCCTGTATAGGATAGCTTGGGACACCTGGTATACGGGGTGGAAATTAGAAGACAAACGGTATTTAATATTGCCTGAACTAATGACTGTATCAAAATTTGGTAAAGCACGTCAATTCGCATTTCAAGGGGGAAAACTGCTCTGAGTCGTTTGTTGTAACATTACTCCCAACCCCCTGATCCCCAGGGCACCTATCACTTAAATTTTAAGGGGGAAAAATAATGAAATATTTGAAAAACACGCGTTCACAGCTGGGCTTCATACTGAATGGCGACAGCAGTTATGGTTGAAGGTCGTTTGAAATGATTTTAAATGACATGGAACTTCAAACTGTTTTTCAGGTTGATATTGATGAAAAAAAGCCTTTTTGATTAGGTTTTCTAGATGTTATTTGATGATTTGATTGAATGGAGAAGGAATGGAGATCTTCCATAATTTGAAAGGTATTTCTATTCTCTTTAAAGACATGCTAACAATTTTGTGTCAGTGAAAGAAACGGAAAAAGGAATAAAAAAAAGATGTCAGGTTTCAATCAAAGCAAGTGTCCAAATTGCTATCCGCTAGCTTCCAAACAGTCTTTTTTCAAGACTGTTCCGAACATTTTGTAGCATAACAGGAGTTATTTCACCACATACCACAGTTATCCGGTGGCTTAGATCTTCTGAAGAGTTCGGTAGCGCTTTGTGAATAACACTTTTTGAAAAACCTCATCCAATGTGCGGGAAAATGTTGATCTAAAAAGTCACGTACAGGAGCTGCATAGTGTGGTGGAGCGCCATCCTGTTGAGAAAAAAAATCATTTTTTGGGATCTGATCATAGTTTCCCATTATCTCCACAATTTGAGGGTAGAGAAAACGGACAAAAATATTATTTCCAAAAATCTGCAATTATGTTTGGTCACGTGACCATGAAGAAAGAACGTGCATTCGTCAGAAAAGCAAATCGAATATGAAAAGTGGGGGTTGTAATCTATTCACAAAATTGGATACGGCGATATGGATCGTCTTCATTTAGCTCTGGCACGAGATGAATCTTATAGGGATGGAATATATGCTGTCTCAAGACAGTCTAAATGCTTCTACGTGGAATTTCTGTAGCTGCTGCTATTTGTACAACCTGTGTAGCCTCTTTAGTGATAGGATGTTGTCTTCCATATTTTCTTTTAAAAATGTTTCCGGTCTCCATGAACTTAGATATTTAATTTATTCCGTAGGGATGTCTTACATTTTACCGAGATAACGTTCATTAAAAACTCTTGCAGCTGCCCGTGCAAACTCGTTGTTTCTAAAATATTGTGCAACAATTTCAGTTTTCTCTACAGTGGTGTGAACCATGATAATCAGGTTCATTTACTATGAAGTAGAGAATTGAAGAATTTTACTAATATGAAGCTAGGTTCCCGTAAAATTCTACTAAAAAATAATATTATCCCCTATCACTTCAATAGTTGACAATAGTTATTTATGATACAAGCGCGTGAAGTTATACTTTTGCGCACGAGATGCGAAAATGCAAGGAACGAGCGTAGCGAGTGCCTTTTTCGCAACGAGTGCACAAAAGTACTTCACGCACAAGTGTCATACAAAAGTTTATCTAAGAACACATGAAAAAATGAAAAAAAAATGTGCTCTGAATGGGTTAAAAAATATAAAAATGAATTTTCTATAAACAAATATATACACAACGAATTCTAATTATTCAATTTCATATTTACAGTAGAATGAGGAAAATTATTTAAATTACTAATTTTAACATTGGGTAATTTGTCTATTTTTAAAGTGACAAATATGTTTCACTATGTCTGACACTTCTGTCAAATTTACTGTCAGCACAAAAGTTTATACAACAAACGACTAAATTCAGGGCATCTAGATAATCACATTGCTAAAAAAGAGTGTTAAAATGAAAACCCCATTTAGAAAGCGTTGGTCATTTACGCACACTTTTGGGTGTTATAATGAAAGTCCCATATAAAAATCTGTATCATAATGATATTCATTATGATACAGATTTTTAAGCCAATAGGAATGTGACATTCGCACAATATTTATTATAGCCATGGATACCTGGTTGACATTTCTAAAATTAATCATATTAGGTCTGTTCCCTGCAATAAAAGTGTAGTACTGAGCTTTACGATTTTATTTATTTTAATTATATTTTAATGCTTCTTGTAGTATACAAATGCAATATACATAGATAGTCCCAAATTTTGCAATTTTACACGCATTTTTTCACAGATAGACCTGAATTTTCCAAAATTATATAGCTCAGTGCTACACTTTTATTGCAGGCGAACAGACCTATTAAGTGACACTTAATTTGACAGCTGTCAAATAATTTTGATTTTCAAAAGTAACTATATTTAAAATTGATTAAACTAAATAATTGAATTGTGTTAAAATAATGAGTGATAACGAAGAATTTTCTTTGACGCCTCCAGAAATTAGAGAAAGAGCCGAAAATGCAGTTGACAACATATTACCAGAAAAATCCAAGGAAACTTACTCGGAAACTTATGAAAAATTATACGAACAATTTATGGATTGAAGAAACACAAAAAATATAACATCGTTTTCTGAGATTGTTTTAATAGTTTATTTTGAAGAATTACAAAAGAAAATAAAACCATCATCCGTATGGAAACATTATTCAATTATCAAAACAGTTTTAAATATAAAGCATAATATTGACATATCAAAATATCCCAAGTTACATGCTCTGATAAAACGTGAATCTGAAGGATTAATTGGTAAAAAATCAAAAATATATTTACCAGATGAGATGAAGAGATTTTTAGATGAAGCGCCTGATAATCAATTTCTGTTTTCAAAAGTTTGTATATATTAAATCAAATAATAAAATTTTTTTTCAAGAAATAAATAGACGAATCATTTAAAATTATAAATGCAGTTTTAATTCTCAAATATTCGAGAAGTCATAGCCTAGCTGTTTAAGCGGCAAGATATAAAAGTTATGTGGTTAGAGGGTCAGGATTCGATCCCTACCCAGACCCCACTTTTTTTTAAAGTTTACTGTTAAATTTGTTTTAATTATTTTAGGCAGCAATGATATTCGGACTCATGGGAGCATGCCGCAGACATGAACTCCACGATTTAAAAATTGAAAATATTCAAGATAAAGTCAAGAAAACATTTTTGTATTCTGTGTAAAATTTTTATTATAAAATTGCAAAGCGCTTTCGGCGGTTAAGCCATCATCAGTGCCATACCTGCAAGTAAGCAATAATCGTTGGAAAATTTTTTTCAAGAAAAATTAGAAAAGAATTACTTACTCGTCAGATATGTAACAAGAAACTTAGTCAAATGTCTACAACACATTAACGTCACTACATTAAATTTAAAATTTAAAAAAAAATTAATTATCCCCTGTTTGGGGTTAAAATGTATTCACATTATGAACTTTTTTAATTTTATAAATTTTTCTCAGCCACTACACAAACACGTGTTAGTAGACCGGAAGATGAAGTGACACTACTTCAAACTTCAATTTAAAATTAAATGACAAATGACAATTAAATGGACACAGAAATCAAGCTGTACAACATGATCATAAAAATGAAATTGTTGTAAAAAACTTTCTTTGATCTGGTAATGTCACAAAACCAAATATGTGAATTTTCTAAATAAACTAAATGAATTTGATATATTCACCATTCAAGATAAAAGCAATATATTCATTGTCAATATAGTTGAAACGAAAACAAAAACGCAAAGAACATTCACAATTACCGGCGAATATTAAAAAATATATCAATCTTCGACCAACAAACTGTCTTCAACATTTCTTTTCAAATTACCAAAATGGAAAATGTACAGTACAAAACATTGGAATAAACAAATTTGGAAACTTGGGCAAGCAAATTGCCACCTTTCTAGGGCTTCCCAATCCCAATTTATATACGGGAGACTGGTTTCGTAGAACATCTGCAACCGTATTGGTAGATGGCGGCGGTGATATTACCACCTTAAAGAGACACGGTGGTTGGAAATCCACTACGGTTGCAAAGTGTTATATTGAAGAAAGTATCCAAAATAAAATAAATGTTTCGAATAAAATTTTCAATTCAATTGAAAATAGGAATGAAACAAACTTCAACATGCCCTCCAGTTCAACAACCCTCTGAACAGGATCAGCCCCCAAAATAAATTTTACAAATTGTACAATAAATAATTTATACATGCACGAAGAAGATTAAAGAATTAATATTATTATGTTCAAGGGTTTAAAATTTATTTGTGGTACAATTTGTAAAATTTATTTGCTGAAGTTCCTTCTATTGTTCTTGTTTTTTATAATAAATGATAATTATTAATTAAATAATTCTTATTAATCGGAGTAGAAATAATATTGTATGCAACTTTCATGTAATGGCCATCAATACACTCGCATATTATATACGAAACTCGCCTGCGGCTCGTTTCCTATCCTACAACATGCTCGTGTCTTAATGGCTATCATTACATGATCGTTGCATAAAATACTATTTTGCTATTTCAATAATAAATGACAATAGGTTTATTTAATTTAAAAGGTATGAAAGGTTTAATTTTATTTGAAGTATTTATATTTCCATGAATTTAGATTTTCCACCACGCTTTTTATTTGTCTCTTTTTTTCTATAAAAATAATAGGAATGTTATAACCTAATTATTAACTCTGCTTTTCTTTCCGATTTCTTCAACGGAGATTTAAATCTGGTTTTTGTCATTAATTTCAATATTCAACACAAAAATGTTAGCATGTCTTTAACGAGAGTCGAAGTACCTTTAAAATTAAGTGCATCTCAACCCCCAAAGCCAGATTCTCGAAGGAGTAGTCACCCCTTTTAGGGCGATGACCGTATAAGTTAATTATCAAAAGTTGTCTACCTCGAAAACAAAATCGACGTGTCTTAGGATGTACTGCAAAAACCTCCCCCACCAACAATATTTGGGGTGGACTGTTTCTAATAATGCGCCACCCCGTATTTGAATGGTGCAGGCATAAATTACGTTCCAAATACTGCACAAAGATCTATAAAATCTCAACCTCTCAACCTCATTCTATGGTTAACACTCGGAAAAGTAAGTTCTATAATTCCCAACAATGGACTGTTCCTTTTAGCAGATTTTAGTTTCATTATTTTCATTTCATATTTTTTTCTCAACTCCCACAGTCTACTCAGTCCTCTATGAAATATGCAGGGAATAGATAGAGGCATGGTGAAATTGATAGTGCCGTATTGTTTAATGTTTAACAATCAATTGTCGAAGACCGCTCAACCTCAATAAATGATTCACCAAGTGTTTGTAATTCGTTGGAACAGGTTAAGGAAATTTCGGGTACGGTCAATCAAATTAAACGCTCTAAATGATGTGATTATTTCTCCGAAATGGGAAATTGATCAAGTCGTTTAAACTATTTAGCCACCGGGTTGGGTATGGTTGGTGTCAAGAGTGGATTAAAGGGAAGGTTTAATTGAATAATTTAGGTTTAGTGTACTACACGTTTGCGTTTTGCTTTAGTTTCGATAAAAATGGTCGTAAAAATAGATAAAAGGGTGAGAGGGATTGCACGGATAAGGTTAAATATCAATTTCAATTATACTGAATAAACATCAACCAAGTCAATGCAAGGTCTCACTGAGCTTAAGTACGATATTCCAGGAAAATGTTGCAGCAATACAACACTAAGTATAAGAACTATTGAGGCAAGAGATTTAGGGTAAGACCATTGCCTTATGCTCTGACACTCCAGCTATAAAAGCAATCACTTCCAGTCTAAATAAGGAATAACAGGAGAGCAAACACATAGTCCAGTCGGTTTAGCATTAAAGGTGAATTTAAGAGCAGTGAGAAACATTTTCGATGGAAATAAATAGACAATGTTAGAAAAAAGACATATATACTTACCACAAAAAATTGTTCAAACTTACAATAATGTTTTCACACATACAAGAAGGTTACAGCTATCATATGCAATAATTTAATCAACAATTATGTCGTTTTAACTAACTCAGACGTAAGTTTGAAAAAGTGGTTGAAATTTCACCTTAGTAACAATTGAGATCTGTGCGGTTTTCTATTTAAATTAAAATCTGAAAAAATCCACTTAAAGTACTCGAAAAAACACAACTTTTGGCGTTTTGAACGTTCAATTCGGACCATTTAATCCCGAGTTATTGAATGCCAAACTTGATCAACGCTTCTCGGCAAACGATCAACAAGCTAACGAAGAAAAATACCGACATGCGGTACGATTCAACCTCTATCCACATACTATAATCTGTTATACTTACAGCTGTAGCTATACTCATCCATGCCCTCCCCACGGAATCACAGCGCCAATAGCCGCGCACATTCTCTCTCATATTTGATTCAATTGTTGATAAGTTATGGAAGGTAGGTGTGTTGAAAAATATCCGGGAAGTATGTGGAAGGACTGGAACCAAAATGTTGTTTGACGTTGAGCGCCAATGAAACAAATAATGAGATTGAATGTTGTTGAAAAAAAAAAGATGTTATATACCGCAGGTTCTTGCCTAACTAACCAATTGAATTTGGAGGTGAACTAAGCCAGTTCGCAGGGTTTTGTTAGCTTATTAATCTTAAGAAAAACAAATTAATATTGGCAAAACTAGAAAAACAGAAAACGTTATTTTAGGGCGCCACTAATTTTCTTTCCTAGAAGAAAATCAAATCTAAATGTCAGCTAACTTTAAATCTGTTAAAAAAAAGAACCTAAAGTTTCTGTATAATAAATAAAACTAACAGAGTAAAAAAATGTATATAATAACGGTTTTTAAGTTAACATAAAAAAAGGGTTAGCAGCAAATAAAAAAAAATACTTATCAAAAGTACAATTGTTTGAAGATGAAGATGACGTTGATAATGAAGATGAAGATAATGTTGATGATGAATATGTCGATGTAGGTACTACGGATTGTCTACAGGAACCGGTATTCAGGAAGCTTCCTGTTAATCAGGAACTGTTTGTCCCACAGGTACTTGTCTGTCACACAGGAACTTGTGACTCAGAAACAGTCAGACTTCCAAGGAACTGTTATTCCCAGGAGCTGTATAGGAACTCCAAAAACTGTGCTCCAAGAAACTGTTTTTCCCAGGAACTGTTCTTCCCAGGAACTGTGTTCCAGGAAACTGTTCAGTAATCCAGATTCTTATGATAAAAGGGTATCATTTGTTCATTCAAAGTGGTGTTGAAATTATTAAATGGATTACTGCACAGTTCCAAACTTGCTACTTTGTCGACAGACAATGAGAGAAGACCTGCCGGAACCTTTCTCATTCCTATTCAAAAACAGTTCCATCTAGAATATTGATTTCTGGTCTACTAGTTCATTCCACCACAAATCACAAAAGTGAAATAATTTAATATTTGAAAAGCAATATTTTCAGGAAAAATAATATATGGACTATTCCACCAAAAACCAAAATTCTGAAGAAATTCAATGATAAATATAAAAGCTGAACTGAACTGAAAGGCTGAACGCAAGTTCACGTTTCAGGACCTGCATGACAGTATTTTTTTTCGTCAGATTCTTAATCGTTTACCTAGAATCGTTGATCAAGTTTGGGATTTGATAACTCGGGATTAAATGGTCCGAATTTAACGTTCAGAACGCCAAAAGTTGTGTTTTTCCAAGTCCTTTAATTGGGTTCCTTCAGATTTTAATTGGAGTGAAAAACCGCACAGACATCTAAATTTTAACCACTTTTTTAAACTTACGTCTGAGTCAGTTGAACCAAAATAATTGTTGATTAAATTATTGCATATAATAGCTGTAACCTTCTTGTATGTGTAGAAACATTATTGTAAGTTCAAACAATTTTTTGTGGCATGTCTTCATTCTAACAATGTCTATTTCTTTTACTCAATATTTATCAACAATAAGATTACTCAGCAACTAAATAAGATATCGAAGCAGCGTTTGTTGCATTCAGTTCGTGAATAAATAACGTATTATAAGACAAAGAATGATTCATACTGCTTCATTAATTGCAATAGTATTTTGCGTCTGAAAAACAACTGTTTTTTCAATTTTTTTCCACTTATTCATCCGCTGTGGCTGCAGGGATGGGAGTTTTTATATTTTGAACCACGGAATTTTATAGCAAATTTCACGCTTTAGTAAGTTTGTTTGATTGTTTCCATACAAATGCACGATAAACTTAATACTTTTCCAGTAAAATTCGAAAAATAGACCTATTTTTGGTTGTTTTGGCTATAAACTCTTATCCTGCAAATATCACAGCCTAAAAACCGATGGAGGCAACGGATTATCATTAACCATGATATTTTCAAAGGATTCCATCTAAAATCTCGCCCACTGCTTTCACATCCATGTTTTGAAGGCTATATTAAGTGGAACTTGTCTTTAGTCGCAAAAAGAATTTTCTTCTGATCAAGGCAGCGCTCAAATACCCACAACAGCAAGCAAACGAAACGACAAGGGAAATTTGAAAGAAAAAACCACCTTGGTTAGACATCGAAGAATCCCGGACACTAGACATACGACCAGTCAAAAAAAATGGTTAATTTTTTGGAAGTAGCTTCAGAAAACTGTAGAAACTGTGGATCGCTGTCTTTTGAAAATAATAAAGGAAAATTTGTAATTTAAAATGCATCATTAAATAACAAACTCAGACAATAGGGATTCTTATTTCAATCTTTTGTAGAAACTAACGAATTTCGTCCAGAAAATCAAACAGTAGAAATCCTTCGAAGCTCGAAAATAAACTAATTACGTCTCAGCGATGTCATCATCCTTTCCTATTTAGCTACTTTCATTCAACTTTGATGGCATCTAAAAATAATCCCCTACCAATTAGGAGACATATTGTTAAAGCTCCCTACCTAATTGTTCGTAAATGTTGAGCGTGTGCAGATCGCTTACAATAGACATTTGGTAAATTTTAATGAAAATACTCCTTTAATGCGTCAAATTTCATAGTGATTGCCCGAATAAATTCCTAATTCGGATTATCCTCAGTCTTGGAATATCTTTGTTATCATTTCAACCGTTTTGCTTTTATACTTTCGGTCGTTTCAATACATTCAGAGAATTTATTCGATCATTTAGAAAGGATCTCTTGTGATCCGAAAACAAAAGTAATTGCTAGCTATGGAATTTAATGTCATTCGAGTCGGCAAATAATTTCTGGTGATTGTATGTACTAAATGAAATCAATAACAACAAAGATGAGCCGTGATGAACTTAAAGTTGCTTAATTCTATTTGCTCTATATTTTGGAATTGAAAGCTGGCCAAACTGTTCTATTTTATTTATCATTGATTGGTTGCTGATATCCTCATTAATCACAAATTAATTTGGCATGATACTCCATTGGAATCGGATTTAGGTTACTTCCATCTACATATGCTTCAGGCAAATTAGTATTGGATTTAAAGATACCTACCCATCGCGATGACGTTCAAGTATATTACTACTATGAGGTTTAAACTATGATTATCCCTATAAATGTATCGGGGTTTTCAGGATGGTTTTGATAATGTCAGATGACTTGAGTTCAACCAGAAACACAACGCAATAAAATAATTATTAGAATCAAAGTTTCACTGAAAAATGGGTTCAATCTTTTTTTCAACCCAACAAAGCTTTAACAACTATTATTCCCCTAACATGGTTTTATCTTCTTAGTTTCAGTTTTGTATTAATCTCAGTTTCAATATTTTCTTGCATGGATCCACCTTCAAGTTTATTAATTCATTCTATAAAAATGAACTCTACAGTCAATATTAATACCAAAATCAAGAGGCAAGCGAATGTTTTATGGAAAAAAAAGATGGTTATTGGAAAAGAAAATCCAAAACTTACATCAGGAAAACTTTCGAATGATTTTACTCTGAAAGATGCCCAAAAGTTGATTTTCTAAATTATCCAAATTGGCTATAAATTGTAGGTCATTCATTCCAAAAAATCTTTATCAAACCTCAACTAATATTACTTGTATAAGGATAAAAGAAAAATAATAATTTCAATTCTAAATAAACAAATACAAATACACACAAACAAACAAACATACATACATACAAACAAACAAATAAACAAACACCACTCGTAAAATAAGCAAAATCGCATAGTTACGGATGGTCAAGAATACCAAAAGTCGTTGTTATTAGCAGAATCATGAGATGTGCACGACCTTGGAAGATGCGAACGGTCAAGAATAGCGCCCCAGCACTGTAGTGGAACGCGTTTGATGCGATAATTACAGTCAAGCAGTGTCAAACATGGTTAGTACTTGGATGGGTGACTATGCCAGAAAAAACCATTGTATAAGGCCTGTACAGCCTGCAGCGGACTAGCATATCAAAGCTCGCATGCATTATACCAATGAGCACAAGGTATAATGTAGATATGCCGTCTTTAGGAGGAGACGTAAATCCGAGGTCCTGAGTCCATGGTTGGAACAATAGTGTGTTCCGGTTAGGGGTAGAGTGCTCCCGGCGTCCGTGATTAGCCTCAGTCGCAGCAATAGACCGTCGTTAAATAACAGGTTAAAAGAAGTAGCAGTAAAAAAATAACAATGGTCACAATTCAAGTACCTACTAAGTACTTAAGTGGACATTGTAGTCTCAAAAAATACATGAACAGCTTAGGATTGGCACAAAAAGACACGTATAGCCAAAAAGAAGCGAAGGAAATACCAGCACACATACCTAATGGGCTACCATCAAGTCCTGACTAAGCCAAGGTCTTCGATTCCAAACTTATTTGGGATTATTTGGAGACGCTACAAGAGCTGGGCAGTTAATATAGATTGCCTTTAACCTGGATACCAGGCCACTCAGATCACAAGGGCTGCGAGGAAGCAGACCCACTAGTGGCACTTTCTGCTCCCATTGACCCAGAACCTTCCTGTGGCATAGCGGAAGCGCTGCAAAAAACCAATAGCAGTACTTGGACAGAAAAGCAGTGGAACCAGACGCCAATAATGAGGCTGGGCAAAGTGCTGCTCAAGGAACTCTCGCCAAAATTCCCGGAGTATCTACTAAACCAGAAAAGGAAAACGATCAGGATCCTGGTGGTTTGACAGGGCATTGTAGAGTTAACAAACGGATTGGCTGCAGACACCACCATATGCAGAATTTGCCAAGAGAATGAGGAAACCTCGGTATACATGCTGTGCTACTTCGAAGGCATGACTAGGCCGAGGATTTAAATGATAGGGAAGGAAAAACCACACCCCCTCCTAGTATATTGAGGCCCTGAGGTTTCCCATTCGATGTCTGGTAATAAGGACGGTTCTAGACAAAGAACAGGAGAACACACACAATAGATCTACAGAGGTCGTAGTGTAGAGGTTTCTAGAAGCAAATAAGCCCCATATTTATTTCATCTCCCAAGTATTTGAGCAATACCAGGACTGAGATCGTTAGACTGTCTGGTCTTGGTTTTTCTTAGCTCATCACTACTGGATAGGAAAGGAACACTCACCTCAAGTGCAGATATCCTGAAATTCTTCTAGGAAATAGGTATGAAGAAGCTTTTTTTGGGAATCAAACCACAATAATGTTTTTTATTTTTTAATTCGACATTTCAGTAGCGTTCCAGCTACCGTTGTCAAGATTAACTAGTAATGAACGTCGAAATAAAAAACATTATTGTGGTTTGATTCCCAAAAAAAGAATGAAAGAAAAAAGATTAGGTGATAGGCTTTCATGCTACTTTTCAATGTAAATGCCGGAAATCTTGAAAAACATTTTCACTTTATTTACTTATATTTCGTTTAAAAAAATATGCTTTTGAATTATATACGCTCCGTTGACGGTAATCCAAAGAAAAAAATCAAATTGAACTAGCCAACTGGTGCATTTTCCCGGATACTTTATATCACTTTGTATCACAACTTGAATTTTATTAATACCGCCGAGTTAAGCAAGTGTTTCTGACAAGCAATTTTCAAATTGACTTTTCCAGAAACTCCGCGCCGTTCTCTTCTCTTAACGCAAACACCAAATATATTTGCACAAACGTAGAGAAATTAATTAATTTAGACGTGAATATACTTTATTTCGAAGCCCATTCTGTTGAATTGCTAAATTCGAAACGCTCACCATTCTCCAAAACAGGGCCGAACTCAAGATTAATTCAACTCAATTACACAGTGGTCTACAGTTTTTATTCCAAAAAGGTTGGATTGTATCGAGCTTGTAGAATTTCCTGTAACTCAAAATACGTATAAATGGTGTACCAATCTTACGACAAATTTTGGTATATGAGTTATTTCAAGACATATCTACGTAACCTATTAAATTTCAATTATATACTTTCTTATATACAGTGTGAGCGTAAACTCGAATCTGTCATATTCTTTCTTCCTTCAAATGGAACACCCTGTATTTTATAGCAAAAATAGAATCTTCGATTATATAACTTCAATTTTTGTCAAGCATTCCCTATACCCAAAGTTTATAAGAACAAAGTTATCTGGTAATATTTATTGTAAACTATTATTATTGACCTATTATGTAAAAGCAATAAACGTTGTCTGTAACAAAAAATCCTAATTGAAGATACATTTTAATGCTTAATTCATTCTAAACAAAACTAGCTGAAAAAAGTATAATCCTAACCGTAATATTAAGCTGAAGGTTCAAAGTGTTCACCGTTAACATCAATGCAATGCTGTAAGAGGCGGCCCAACTGATTGGCCAGCTCGGTCACCCGATTTAACAAAGTATTATATTTATTTTTTCCGGGTCTTGTGAGGAATAAGTTTATAAAATCCCCGGCTATTAAAGATGACATGAAAGAGATAATTAGTGCGGCATTTCGATCTGCTAACGTTGATATGCTGAGAAATGTTAGTCAATCATTTGAACTATTCTGCAGCATTGCATTGGTGTTAACGGTGAACATTTGGAACCCTCAGTTTAATATTACGGTTGGGATTATACTTTTGGTGGCTAGTTTCGTTTAGAATAAATTGTTCAATAAAATTTATTATTAATTAGGATTTTTTGTTACCTACAACGTTTAATGGTTTCACATAATAGGTCAATAGTTATATTTTACAATAAACATTACAAAATAACTGTGTTTTTTTAAACTTTGGGTATAGGGAATGCTTGAAAAATTAAAGTAACATAATCGAAGATTCTATTGTTGCTATAAAATACAGGGTGTCACATTTGAAATAAGAAAGAAGATGACAGATTCGAGTTTCCGTTCACCCTGTACACAAGAAAGAATATAATTGAAATTTAAAAGGATACGGAGATATTGCATCATATTACAAAGCTCTGTTTGGCAAAATAAATTTTTTTTCCTCAACGTACAAAAAGCTACAGAGCGTTGATTTACCTACGATTTTCACATAAACATGTCCATATCTTTTGAAGGACTCTGTATAACTTGGCAAAACCTTAAAAAAAATGTAACCAATCCGATACAGGGGTTTCCATTTGAAAAATCATATGTTTGGTTTGTAACGGAGTTATGCAGCAGTCTGTATGGATCGTTATAATTTCAAAATAAGGACCTTCAACGCATTTACTATTTTTATTGATACAATTTTTTGATATCTCTGAAAATAACCCATATACCGAAGTTTGTCGTAAGGTTGGTACACCTGGTATGTACAAGAAGGTATAATATCACAAACATGTTTGTTCGACATAATTCAAAGGATTTTTCAAAGAGCGCTTGCTTTGTCGCTCATTGTTATATGTACGAAAAGACACAAAATACATTCCCAGTAGATAAACCGAATATAAACGTTTATAATCCTTTGAAAACTTATCTAGAATGTATCGTTATCGAGAGATAATAAGCATAAGCCAACCTTTTGTGCGTAGAAATAAGCTTAGGGTGTACAACGTAGACACATTATTTATAAGATGTTGAGCTTTTGAAAGGGAACGGTATAGAGATCAGAAAACCACTTCAGTTTCGTAGAATGTTACTGGTCAAAATCAACTACTATATACGCCAGTGTTCCGGATTAAAGGACTTTCACGGATGAAATCCACCGGGAGACCGATTTTCAGAATTAAATCCCGTCAAGTGAACTTCGACGTCGAATTTGAACAAAACCGACCTTGTGTGTGTGTAGGAGTGTGTCAACTGACCTGTGGTAGATTTACAAGAAATTCTAGTTATTCGAAAGAAAAAGAATTTTTTCCTCGAAATTATAAAGTTACACTGTGAAAAATTGAAGAACGTGTCACGGGACACACGGTAAGAACTTTAGTTCATTTTAAGCAATAATCAAATTTTTCGAATCAATCAATGAATACACATATTAATATGAGAATTTATTTTACTCTGGATGAAACTTCATTTAACAAAAATATACAGTAGTAATAATTATAAAAATCGTATCATTAAGTTGATTAGCACAAAGTACATGTTGAGTATTCTATTAACTGTAATTAATATTACAATGTATGCTGACAATCAACAATTTGAGCCGAGAGACTAGCTTTGTGACTGAGGAGAGAGCGCGAGAGCCCACGCGCTCAAGGCACATAACGTAACAACGTAACGGTCAGATCTTTTGCGCGCGTCCTTCCTTGCTCCAAGTAACGTAGCGGTCAGGCCAACCCATAAAGAACTAAAGTTCTAAAAACAAAAATATACACATCTCGTTAATTGAATAACAGACTAGCGGGATTTTGGGAGCAGTTTTGTTATTTGTCGTGATAACAAATTGCTCTCGAAATAATCCGATGCGATTTACAACCAAAAAAGCTTCTCTCTGGATTATCTTTGTCGGAAATATCAAAAGGGGATTAACTTCATTAATTCGCCATAACGTAAAAAGAAGCCCCGCTGTTACGATCTAAAAAATATGTTCTTAGTTCTCTTGATATTACGAAAACGTTGTCTGCATTTTAATTACGGAAATAAGGAGTGAGCATGTTTATTTATTTATAAACCCAACAGGCTTGATGCCTTATTACAAGGTTTAATTTTAAGAAATGGCTGAAACATAAATACATACATGAATGGCATGTCCCTAATTATCAATATAAAAAACACACACACCCCAAGATGTGTAGAGGTTCAAATAGCAGCCTTTCCAAGTTACTATATAGAAATGTTGATAAAATGATTTAAAATCAGATTATGAAACCAAGTTTCGGATAATGACCAATCTATATAATAATATAATATAATGTTTATTCATAAAATACAATACAATTTGATAAAAACAATTACAAATCTTTCAGAACAAACATTGATACATCGCTGATGCATAATAATGCCTACGTGCGAGTTATAAAGCTTATAATAACATGTATATACCGTATAAAAATAAAATAAAATAAAACAGCATAAACAACATAATTTTGTGATAATATAATATATAGTAATAGGTCTTGATAGTGAGTTGTGGTCAAAGTCGGGAGTTAAGGTCTTAATCGGGTAATAAGCGTTTGAGCTTTGCCTTTAATTTTGAAATTAGGATAAAATTTTGTAATATTCAAAAAAATAAAATTGAATAAATTATTTTAGGTACCTTGAATTGATTGAATCATCAAAAATATGTCTGTCTCTACTAGATATCCAGTTTTTTTACAGAATATTGGTAACGTGGCAGTTTATTTATTCCCTTAATATTATTTGTAAACACATTGAAGATTCTTGGCGCAAAATAAGTCGTACATCGTTGTCCAATGGTCTTTGAGCTCATTGTGAGGTAAGAGGTTAAGAAATTGAAACAGTTTTTTTGGCTCTGGCTCTCAGGCTATAAGTACATTTACGTCGAGAAGGGTATCTGTATCTGTAGAGTAGGGAGGGTGAGTGTGTATGCTCACAGCACTTAGGCCACATGTGACCCATTGTACATTCTCCCGAGGAGTTGTCCTGCTAGGTCATTGTCCATCCTGTTCTTCTTAGCAAGGTGGACAGGCCACTAGGAGACATCTCCTTTATATCGGCATAAGACATGCCTGACAGTTTCATCTTCCTGTTCACACATCCTGCATAGAGGTGTTTCCACTAGCCCCATAGTATAGAGGTGTTTCCTTAGTTGACAGTGACCAGTCAGAAATCCTACTGTTAAACGTAGGTTTTTCCTGGTCATCGCCAAATATTTCTTCGGCGCCATATTCCCAGGGTGATCCTGGCAAAACTGCATCCTTTGATTCCATCCCATCTCTTGAGGGATTGAGCATGGGTGTAACGTTTGGCTAGTTCAGCAATTGTCGAAGTCGTTAGGCCGTAGGTGTCACTGGGTCCTAGAATTTTTAGTCCAGCGGCTTCCCTGGCTAAAGAATCAGCGATTTCCTATACTCCTGTCGTGCCCTTTAACCCACCTCAGGATAATATTGTTATCTGCCGAGGCATCAGCTAAATCTTGCTGGCACTCCAGTACTAGCCTCGATATAACACGTTGTCTGTTCAAGGCTAATAGGGCTTGTCTACTATCAATGCAGATTATTATGTTTTTGCCAGAAATTCCTCTTCTGGTTGGTTCTTTTGTGGCAATTGGGATACCAGCCAGTTCTGTTTGATCCACGCTGGTATTGTTTACCATTCCACACTTAACCTTCAGGCTTAGTGCTCTCGAGTAAACTCCACATCCCTAGCCTTCTTTCATTTTTGAACCATCTGTATATATGCGTATTGCATTTGCAGCATCTGGCTCTGTGTTCTGTTTTATTTGAATTTTGTAGGGTTTGTTGAACAAAAACCTGGGTTCAATTGCATCGTTGGCTGCCTGCAGCAGAGGTAGCGCAGTGAGCGCTTCCTGTCATAGGCTTAACCCCATTTGGCCCACTCCTACTTCGGGGCTTACACCAGCCGTGCGCAATCGTACCATGGCCATTAACGCAACCTCCTTGACGTACAGGTCGAGTAGGGTAATCATGCTGTGGAAAAAGAATATTTATATTTATTTTGAAGATGTTTATTAGAATGTTTTGGCAGTATAATTGTCTCATGTCAAAAAAAGTACTCCCTGTAAAAAGCGCATCGCTGGGGTAAGTCACTGGTTTTTTTTAAAATTAGCTTTATCATCCATTTCTGTATATTTTGATGATTGTACCAGAGAAAAATATAAAGTTTTCAACTGGGTTTCATCTAAAAAGTAGCGTGAATATTAAAGTTTATGTAGCAACCCTCTGAGTTTATCGGTAATGTTTTCAACTTGTAGGTCCTATATTAGATGCCTTTCTATAATAATACCTAGGTAGGTACTTAATTAATGATTATTATTTTCATCAACATAATATATTGCACCAAGTCTTGGCAATTTATTTATGTAAGATGTAAACGGCAGATATTTAGTTTTTTCCATATTTAACGTTAGTTTATTCAGTTGAAACCATTTTCTAATTGCTTCAAATTCGTCTTCAGCTTCCATTTCCAGCGTTTGCCAGTTTTTTGACTTGTAAGTTATGACTGTATCATCTGCGAAACTTATTATTTCTCCTTTTGTATTCAATGTCATCAGGCTGTTAATATATAGGGTGAAAAGAAGAGGTCCAAGTACAGTCCCTTGTGGTACGTCATAGATAATTGTTCTTGGTTCACTAAATACTCCATTTATTTCCACAAATTGTTTTTTTAGGTAGCTTTCTTTTATACGATATATTTTTCCACGTAGTCCATAAAATTTAATCTTTTCCAGTAAACGCTTGTGATACACCGTATCAAAAGCTTTGGAGAGGTCGATGAAGATACAAATTGCAGGTGTTTTCGTATCTAAATTATTGTATAGTTGAGAGGTTAAAGCGTGTATTGTATTCCCTGTCGATTTTTTCTCTCGAAACCCATATTGATTATTATTTGGTATTCGAAACTCATTTAAAAACTTTGTTATTTGAATTTTTAGTATTTTTTCAAAACATTTTGGAAAAACAGACAGCAGCAATATCGGATATCAATTACCATATTGAAATTATTCACAAGTTTCAAAATTCCTGAAGGAGGAGCTCATGTCGTTGATGTAGTTTTTGGTATTTAAACATAGCGAACGTGTTTGTCCGCTAGGAACATTGAAAGAGATAAGTGAGAGTATCTCTCAGGACAGTTTATCTTATTATTAATAACTTTGTACCAAAAACATAGATACTGATAAATTACGTCATTGCTCAGTCGAGAGTATTTTGAATTGAGCTCTAAGATCTTCTGATCCCACGATATTGTAATCAGGCCATTCATTATATTTTTTGAAGTACAAACACCTAACAAATTTATTTTGGAACCTTTCTACCTCCTTTAGTATAGTGATACCTTCAGAGAACCAAACTGTATAGGCAAATTCTAATTTTGGTCTAACTAGAGTAGAATATAACAATTTTATCACATCATTAATATCCTTTGTTTGCCTGTTTGTTGCAGAAACCAAGTTTCTAATATGTTTCACAAATGAAAAAGTGTTGTTGTAAGTTTAGTAACACCAAGATCTTTAACTTCTGTACATCTTATTAATACTTCTCCCCCCATTTCATAATAAATAATAATTGCATTTTTTGCCCAAGACAGACTTATAAAATTGCACTTTTTGAGATTGAAGTGTAATTTGTCCACTAAACTCCATTCATATACATTGTGTATGTCTTTCTGCAGTAAGCTACAATCACGCATTGTGAGCACTGTCCTATATATTTCAAGAGCATCTGCAAATAAGAGACATTCACCAAGTTTGAGTACTTGAGGTAGGTCATTAATAAATAAAAGATATAGAAGGGGTCCTACATTTGAACCCTGAGGTACTCCCGAGTTCGCATTTCCATTACATCTTACAATGAATTTCCTGTTTTATGAATAACTTGCAATTAATTCTATAAGATTCTTCCCAAAACCCATCTTATGTATCTTTTTCATCAGGACATTATGATTGACACGATCAAAAACCACAATCACAAAAAACAATATTAAAATTATCCAAAGCATGTTTAATGAGACTCTGAATAAAATTCACTCAATTAATCGTCGTAGATTGGCAACAAAAGAATTGCAGAATAAATATATCCAAATTCCCTAAAATCGTCACTAAAAATTACAAAATAGTGATTTCCTGACGGTAACTTTGAAGTTTTAAATTGTGCACATACATCTAAGTGAATGATTTATTCAGGTGCTTCGGCACGTTTTCTAGTTCCAAACTTAAATCAAAGTGATTTTTCGTACATACAGACTTTACATATTACACTTTATAATCAAACTTTCATTACAATACTTTTTCAATGATAGATTTGAAGCCTTCCATGGTATAACTGCAACAAACTACCTTCTTATGCGTTCGATGGAAATTCCTTATTTGGATTTTTTGTCTTGTGCAGTTAGTACAATAAAAAAGATGCTTCTCCATATCAGGAACATATCACACAATCAAATGCCTCCTCCTATATACAAAAGCTACTATTATTACTGAACCTTTTCCAATTATCTCTAGACAAAAGTTTAAACTGTGTATGTTTTACGAGATGTTATACTGAATTGCGGGAATGTGTGGAAAAGATCGTTTCTATTACGAATATGATTAGTTGTAGTCCAGTAAATGAAGGGCCAAAGCTCCTGAAAAGTCCCTGAAGACTTCACTTTTGTAGGTCACGGCAGGTGTTTTCAAACAAGAAAAAACTCAACGCGATAGAGTTTAAGGAAGGGGAGGAAAATGACCCCATAAACCCTGGAAAACAGGTTTCTCGCTAATATCTGGCTCAATATGCGAATTAGAGAATTTTGCTTCAACTAAAAAATAAAGATCGTCATATTATCTACAGAAATGGTTCCCATCATTTTTTTCGATAACTCGATAGTTAGATAACAAGACCTGTATATGCATTAACTTGTAAGCGGGCGGACGAATTGTTCCATAACTAAAAATTGACATTTCCCGATTATTCAAAGTTCATCGCAATGGGAAGACCCGTAGCTATCATTCCATGTGACTTGCAGCTCGTTCCTACTTGACAAAAATATTTGAAAAAGCGGTCAAAGTTTTTTCCACAATATTTTGAGACTTTTTCATTAATTTGTTCATATTTAAAAAAAATAGTCTTCTATTCTCATTTTTTATATAATTGAACCTTTTGAGGTCTTGGATGATCTCTGAAATTTTTTTCAATATCTTTCTTGCGTTTTGATAGAAAATTGATTTGTTTATTTACATTTTTAAGCAGTTTTCGGAGTTCTGTACAATCTGTGATACAAGCGCTATTTGAATATGTATCATCCTATATATTGCTTTTTAATGCATATCATTTTTAAGCTTAGAGTACCTAGTTTTCGAATGTACTTTTTGATTTTTAATATAATCCAATAATTTTCCAGATATCGGGGAAATTGTTCACACCGGTAAAAACCAGACTTTTTTCTAAATAAATGAATAAACAAATCAATTTTTCATCAAAACGCAAAAAAGATATTAAAAAAAATTTCTGAAATCATTCAACACCTCCTAAGGTTCCATTATAAAAAAAAAATTTGGATAAAAGACTATTTTTTTTAAATAAACAAATTAATGAAATAGTCTCAAAATCTTGTGGAAAAAAACTTTGACCGCTTTTTTAAATATTTCGCCAAGTACGAACTAGCTGCAAGTCACATGGAATGAAAGCTACGGGTTTTCCCATTGTGATGATCTTTGAATTATCGGAAGATGTCAATTTTTTGCCGAGTTATGGAACAATTCGTCCACCCGCTTACAAGTTAATGTATAGAGAGCAGAATTCCTACAGGCAGAGCAGCAGCTGAAATGAAGAGACTTTTAGGTCTCACTATCTCGATAACTATCATTTCCGAAAAAAATGATTGGGACCATTTTTTAAGATAATAAGACGATCTTTATTTCTTAATTGGAAAAAAAATTCTCTTATTCGCATATATAGCTAGATATAAGCGAGAACCCCGTTTTAAAGGGGTTAAGAAACCATTCCCCCCCCCGCTTCCGTAAACTCAATCGCGTTAAGTTTTTTCTTGTTCAAAAACACCTGCCGTGACCTACAAATTGAGTACAAAGTTACTGGATTATTGCTCCATTCTCTACACACCAACTGTTTTAAAAATTCAAAATTTCTTCATTAGATGCTAATAGAATTACAGACACATTTCTATCTTTAGATCTATTACTATTATTGTTCACTGTATACTTCGGGGGTCAGTCATCTCTCATGTAACTCTTAAGTGAGCCCGGGACACAAGGGTATTGTCAACAAACAATAAACATACTAGAAGAGTGAGCAAACGTTTTATCATGTGCCAAGATACACAAGGTCAAAGTTTATTTATTTATTTTGCTGCATTTCACAGATCGTGCCATGTCGTATTCTTTAAAATGTGATAATCATCCAATAATTTGAATTTTTTGTCGTTCCCATAGAATAATACTTTATATACTGACGTCGTTCCTTAATATGTTATTTAATAATTATTATATAATTAGGATGAAAATATGAGAATCGATCTATTTAATCTTTGACAATGTACAAAATTCCTTAGAATGAACAGTTTGTAAATTTGAAGATTTCGGTAATTCTGCATTATACAGTAGATACACTGTGTTATTTATAAGATGTGACATAGGGATACCTGTACAAAACTGTAAAGCGTGGGCTAATTTTTTTTACCAAATAGTGTTCATTTTCTTAAATTCGCTCTAGTTTCAAAAAAAAATGGATAGTTATGTTTGAAAACTTCATATTCATACCACTTTCGAATACTTTTAACCCTCTGGGAAATAGCAATACAGTTGGGCGCACAGAAAATTTAAAAGTTGAACCTGAAGTATGGCGGTTTGATTTTCCGCTGTGGTGAATTTTTTTGTTTTTAGTTTTTTTTTTCACAACTTTTGATTGATTTTTAAACAGTTTTGTACAGGAATCCCCTTGTCGCATCTTATAAATAACACAGAGTATGACAAAACCTATGTTATGTTTACATTTTTTAACAGCTGTTTGTCTTGATTTTTACTGAATATTTCATGGCCTTTGTATTCAAATGTGATAGATATTGAGGAAAAATTTCAAGGTAGATAAACTAAGGATACTTTATTATTAGTTAAATTATATTTACAAGACTTCTCTTCAAAGGCAAGTTCTGCTCTGAACAGTCCTACAGTTCTGAAATTACCAGTTTTCACGTATATCTTGGGGCTGTGTTCGAAATACAAAAACCGATCTAAATTAAGTGTTGGTTCAATATAATAATAACATATTTGTGGTTGGCATAATATGAAAATACAAGTAAGACTTGGCCTACTAGGTTGTAACGCTGAAGTAGTTTCGCTGTAGCTAGCTATTTACATGAAGTCGGAAGCTTAGGTTATGCTTGGTTAATAGAAAGCATGGACAAATTGATTTTAAAAGAGGAGAGTTCTGAAGTATCCACTTTTCAGTTAACATTTCTAAAATGGGAGCTCATGGAAGAGGATTTCAATAGGAGAACGTATTTTTGTCAACAAATGGTGGCAACGCTAGATAACAATGTTATCCAATTAGAAGATATTTTGTTTTCTGATGAGAGCACAGCACGCAATATCCTGAAAACGTTGATGTTTTGGGCAGGAATTGTTGGAAATCATATCGTAGGTCCCTTTTCCATTGATGGCTACTTGAATAGAGATACAATTTAGAACTGCTCCATAATAATGTCGTGCCAACTTCAACAAACTTATATCTTGATCCAGCAAACCTACAAGTTCCTGCCAATACAATATGGATTCAGGTAGATGCAGCACCGCCCCATTGCCAAATCAATGTCCAGCAGTACCTGAACCAAATTTTCCCGAATTAAATACATTATCACTAAAAATGGAGCAGATGAGAACTGAGTCCATAAACTGTCATTGTCAGTGTCAAAGTCATTGTCCGTGAACTCGACTGTTCCAAATTTATCAACTCGATTTAGAAAAAACTGTAGTAATTTTTATAAAAAACACTTCACTAGAAATTCGTATCTGACATCAATCAATATCTATGTAGACCTAAGTGTATATATCACGTGCTGAAGTGAGTATAATGGAGTAGCATCAACATTGCAGAAGCACTTTTCGACTATAGTGGAAGCTTAGACATGGGGTGTAATTATTTATAATGATAAAGCACAGTTTGCTGGGACACGACCACATTTTTGTGGCGTGTGTGTGTACAGCCAGTCTTAATGTCCTTGATGTGTTTTAAGTCTTTAAAGTAGATCTCCGGTGAATATGGTATGGATCGAGATAATAAGGCGGACTCCTTTGCATTTGGTTTAATAAGCATCTCATCGAGTTTCGCCAAACATACATCAAATATCTGAACTACAAAGGGATTTGTACATCCTCAGTTGTCTCACAAGATCCTAATAGGAAACTATAATGAATCAGCATATGGTAAGACTTGAACTGTCGGAAGATCTGACATGTCGTCTTTATTTGGAGGGCGATTAAACATCAGAGCATGAACTTTATGCCTGCCCCGTGTTGTCAAACGTACTAGCCTCGATAGTTATATCATTTTTGTATGGGATCTATTCAACCAAACTTTGGTTTTGTATTAACTACGTTGAGTTGATAATAAATTGAAGATTAGTGACCATGTATATTGCACTTCTAGTGGTATTGCAGTCAAAACGTGAAGTGAATACATTTTCGACGTCTATAACTCGTGTTTTTATTAAATTCGAGTTAAGTAATTTCATCAAGCATGAAATGGCACTCACTTTGAACCGAATTAAATACATTTTAATGCAAGTACAGCTATGCAAATTATGCGCTTTACGCTACGTGCACGTACTATTAACATATGAATGGGAAGCTGAATATCTCTGTGAAATATTATCCTGTCAGAGGTGTATTATCCGTGAAATACTTGTTTTGCTGCTTTTAAAAAACTTTTAACAGAAAAAAATTCATTTTGTTATAGCTAGAAATACTTTGTTAGATAGGTAGGAGTTGATACAAGTCCTGGATAGTGATACCTTTTTATATTCTTTAATCCATCGTTCAACAAGATTGGGAAAAAAAGAAGTGTGCGAGATGTTTGAAGTGGAGGCTGATGTGGGAAATGTGTTTTGATGCTGGAAGAACGAGAAAGTTCAAAGGAAGTTGGAAAATAAACTAGGGTAGGCTCCTAGCCTTGGTCGATACACAACTGTGTTTCGAGCAGAGACGATTGTCGCTGTAGCCTGCATTGATGAAAACATCGAAAGAGGATATGACGGATGAAAAATTCAAATTGTCACTGACAGCCAGGCTCTAGGTCTAGGCGCTAGGTCTAAGCTGGTGGAAAACTGTGAAGAATCCCTTAAATTGCTGGCAAGAGACAACAAACTGTCTCTGAAATGGGTGCAGGCACATGAGGGGGTTGCAGGGAATGAAACGGCAGACCAGCTAGCTAAAGAAGGCTCTTAATCAGCCTTCACAGGTCCGAAACCGTTTTGTTGAATAACAAAGGATTACATAAGAGGGGAAGTCGGAAGCTGGCTAGTTAAGGGAACACCAACTCAAAGGGAGGCTGACACAAGGACACATCCATACTAAGAGTCTACTGAATAAGTTGGACAAGGATCTCTCGTTCAGGCTGTTGAAACTGTGTAAAGGGAATTTGAAAATAGTTATCGACCTGGTGACTGGACACTGTACCCTGAGGAATGTAAGAACTTACAAGGACTCAGACGGAAGCACTTTGGAGTGTTAATAACACCACCATAACAACTACTGAAGATTCCTCCAGATAAACTGGTAGACTATATAGAATACAAGAAGCTTCTGGAATGGAAATAGGTTTATAACATGGGTAATGGTACAAAGATTCAGTTCAAGTGCCTGGGCTGTTGAGCCCTTCCCAAGCGTATGAATGAATCAATGAATGGGAAGGCGGTGTAACGGGAAAACATGGTGGATATAATGTTAAGGAACAAGGAGAAATGGATGGAGATAATTGGCGTAGTGGAGAGCATGATTAAGAGAAAAAAAGAACTCGATATGGCATGTGAGAGGTATAAGAGTTGTTACCTTTTGATTATTGTAACCTGGATGGCTTCCGCACAATTAAAGTTAATATTGCTAGCTGTGGTAATTTCTCAGAGCAGGTTCTTCAAATAGATAATAAATTAAATTTTGAGAAGTTTATTTCTAAAACATCTGTTTGTTAAAACAAGGTATACAAATAAGCAAGTGTCACTCTATGAAGGAAGTAGTATATAATCTAAAATGATTCAATGGTTGGTGGTTAACAAAGGTAACTTATCTTATTAGTTTCACCCTCTGCTGCTATACGTATATGTGGACGGGGCTTACAGTGGATTTTCTATACAAAAAGGTTAGTTATTTTTATACATATATTTAAACAAATAAGCAATGTAACTTTGTTTTTGGTTGTCCAAGTAGTGAATTACGTAAAGTATGGAGAAACATTTATGAGATGTCGCAATGGTATGGTACTCTTATGAGATGCTGAGTCTTCGTTCCCAACTTTTCCGTAAACTTAGCTCTGGTATCTTCCAGTTAATGTGCCATAAGTCCCAAATTAAATCTAGATAGACCGCAGGAAATAAACCAATGAAACCCAAAAAAAAATAAAGTGGTACGAAAGAAGGTAAGTACCAAAAAAAACTCTGACAAACAGGCCTAAAATAAATGACGAAGTATTAGTATCTAGAGTGTCTAGCAAAGAAGTGGTGTGATGAAGGAAGTAATGAAGGACTCACCTTGGATGGGGTGTGACCTGTAAGTGGCTTCGATGGATAATCGAAGATGAAGGACGAATGGAAATCTTCAAAGAATATTCCAATGTTCACAGATCCACAGCAGTGATTTTATTTTAGTTCCATTAACCAAAAGTAAAAACTTTACTAAAATTTTTTAGATTTCCATTTAAAATCCGCAATAACGCGTAGCAAGTTCTTCCTGAACCAAAAGTGCTCTTTTTATCCCTCAAAACCAAAATGGAATCTCACAAAAAGATGTCCAATCGTAGTCGTATTACTTTTTTTTGTACTTCCATGTTCTAGAAAGATTCTTGAAACTAGTTTGAAATAAAGTGGCTAGATACTGAATGAGAGTAAAGACCATAGATAACATTGGTAGAGACCACCTTCCTCAAGGGCAGAAGAGTATTGACATTGTCACTAACACAGGTAACACAGGTACTTCAACATGTTATATTTACCTGTACATCAGCATGGATAATTAGTACTAATTTCTGTTATCATTTTCAGGTAATAACATATGAATAGTCCCCAAGATATTCAACCAACAACGTACGAGAAAGAATATTTTTGTTATTAAGCGAAATGTAAATTGTTTTCATAAACCCAACTTTCAGTGTAGAGGTAGCAAACAAGAAAAATAAAGTTGTTAAATATTCCACTATTTGCCTATTTTTATTTAGTTCAGCGAAAATAAACAGATTATAAGGGAGTTACACTTTCAACACGTAACAGAGTGAATGTAGGGATAAGATGACGGAGAGTGTGTGAGGGACCGCCGCCGTCGCCACCGTCGCCACCGCCGTCTTGAAGTATGCTAGGGTAGTGACTAGTGATTCCTAGGCAGGAGTAACGGCGAGATTGGTTGGTAGGTATTCTCTTCGGGTACTGGTTATGACCCATTCGAACAAAAATTTTCCATGTCGGCTCGAATAAAAAAAGAAAAAAATTTAACGTATTGGGAGTGTCTCAGCTACCACTATCAGGAACAATTGGGTTTTTGAAATTTTGGTCTATATTCACTATTAACGAGAGAATTCAACAAATAGAATGAAATGTTCAAGGTCCATTTAAAGTAGATCATATTCTTGATAAAATGTGATAATATGAAATATTTTTTGTATGACATTCCAACAATATTATAGTCCAGGAACGGTTTTATTGGGGATAGAGCTTTGAGTTCATTTATTCGGATTTTCAATAGTATAGACGTTTCAACTGAATAAAATTTGTCGATTCACAGGATATCTGATATATACAGTTTGTTGGAGATTGTCCTCTATTTTTTATTCAGTTTTCGTTAGTATAGATCACAACGTATTGTTCGATTTAAAGTTAGTTCGGAAACTGATTACCAATTTTTTCAATTCTTCCTAATAAACTCTTAACAAACGGTATTGTTAAGTTATGAAAAATGTCATTAGTTGAATCATTATTATTATTGGGTGTCCACAATAAGTCGTTCTTTATATTCCTAATTTCTTTGTCTATAAATTCTGTCGGGTGATTATTGTTATTTAACAATTACTAGTAAATTTTCCTCTAACGTGAATTCATTATCATTGAAACAAATGATTTTGGCCCTATCGTATATAGTATATCACACTACAAGGCCAGAAAGTTTGGGATTCCTGCAGTCCAGGGCTCTCAAACTTCCGGCTCGTTTTTTTTGTGTGTGTTTTGGAAGCCGTTCTGGCTTTGTACCCATTTTTGTAGGTAGATCTGGGGACCTAGCTGGCCACTCTATAGGTCCTCTTCGCCCTATCCATTTAACGGGAAATACATTGTTTAACCATTGACGGACCGGAAGCACATAATGGGGGGGAGCTCCATCTTGCTGAAAATATAATTCATTTTAGTCAAGAAAGTTGTTGCCATCTCTATCCAGTTGATTTTCAATTGCTTCGGTAATTAAGGGATTGATCGTATTTTCTAGCAAGTACATCTCACCATTTAGATTTCCATTTATAAACAATGGACCAATTACTTTGATTTCCTAGTATACCGGCCCATACATTAATTTTTTGAGGATGCTGAGTATGCCCTTCGACAAATACATGGTCATTTTCATTGCTCCAATATCTGCAATTATGTTTGTTGACAAAACCATTTAAATAAAAAGTACACTCATCAGTGAAGCAGATATTTTTTAAAAACTCGTTATTGTTATTAATAATATTGTAGTAGCATTGTAGCATTGTATTGTAGTAGGAAATTCCAATGGTACGTAACGAAGTATTAGGATTCATACCAAAATAACCTATCACTTCAATTTGAGTGACTTCATTCAAAACTCTTGGCTGATCATGTTTTAAATTTGCAACCTGTTTGAGTAAATTTGGCGATTAGATTTAGGACATACCTATGAGAGGTGTTCTTATCTGGGTGCCTTTCATTAAATATTGCAGCAGTCCGTCGAGCACATTGGTTTTCGGCGCCGTAAATTAAGACTATTTCAACTTTTTCAGCTAAAGTATAAACCATTTTTGATAAATTGCTTTTTGACACAACTGGTAAGTATGGTAAACAATTCAATAGGTATCATGTCTTTTATTCCCTCGATCAAAAACATTTTTTTGCCTTTTTTTATACAAAACAAACAATTGCAGTTTTTATTTTAATGGTACGAAGCAGCAAACAGATTTTCCTAAATATTTCGACAACGAATCGATCAATCGAAAAAAAAAAGCCGACGTGTAGAGATTAAAAAGACCTTTAAAATGAGGTATAACTCGATACTCCTTCCCATTTAAGATTTTGAAGTTGGCAACTCCTCCTGGCAGGGGGTGAAAGGGGGCGCGTTGCCTTCATGATAAAAAGTTGTCCCCTTCGATATATTTGTTGATGTGTCCCAGGATTTTTTTTATAATACACATATTTCGAGAAAATTAGGGTGGGAAGTTCTGAAATGAACACCCTATATATATATATATATATTCTTATCTTTACTTTCATATATAATTGGATTCAAAAACTTTTCATTCTTTCTTATCCTGTAGATGTTTAATTGCTAAGAACATCTAAAAGTGACAAAAAATTGTTATTTTCAATTTCAAATCTTATTAATTTTTCCCCTTTATATTTGTAGAAAAATAATTCAGGGACACTGAGTCATAGAGCCATATAGTGAAAATGTCGTCTACATATCTCCACCAGACCATTAGTTTCAAATATTGGTTATTTAATCCATTATTTAAGCCAAATTTTCTAGACCATTGGAAATGCGAATAAATGAACACAAAGAGAATGTTAGAGATAGGTCAGAGGTATTTGCAAACATGCTTGGAAAGAGGGGCATCATAAATAATGGGATTCGGCACACATAATATTGGACGTGCCTAATAGTGAAAAACGAAAAATCAGAGGAAGTGGTTCAAAACAACTAAATCTGGATAAATGTGCAGCTGAATGTAGACGAATTTGGTTACCAATGTTGAAAAAATGAATTTCCAATAATCAATTACCAGGTTTTCTTATGATTCATCATTGGAATTGTTGTTAATCAATGCACAAAATCACAAACGATTCAGTCATATTTTGAAAAAAAAAAAAAATTCATATCACAAGAAAATAACACTAAGCGCGTTTTATCAACAACTTTTTGTATATATGTACAAGAAACCCCGTCTGCAGTTTCCTTCCCTTTGAGTGTCTGTTGATCTTACAGCGCCCTGTTATTACGACCTTAACAATTTTCCTATTCTTGCTTATAAATGTTCGAGAATATCCTCCAATAAAATTTCTGACCATAAGATTTTGAACTTTCTTAAAGTGGCTAATGACACAAAAACTGAAATGCGAAAGTATTTGATATCCTGTACTATAACACATATTTTGGTACGTTCATTGACACTTGAATAAGAGGCAAGAACCTCTTAGGTATGAAAGAAAGGAAGGAAGAGCAGATTTCTTGGAAGATCTTCCAGTGCTGAAACAATCCTAGATATTTCTTGGGAACTTCAACCGGAAGAAATTAAAGGCCCTGGTAAACCTTATCAAAAAGCAAGGAAACTTTGTTGATTTTCATCATGAATGTCGCTTGAGCAAGAAAAAATGTGCCCCTTGTTAGATCGGGGAAACTTTTCAACCTGGACAAAGACCAAGTAGGAAATTAGTGCTTTAACAAGTATAGAAAGGGAACAATAGACCAACTTCAGTCGCAGTAGTAGAACATCCTGTTCTGTTTAATTCTCCAACTAATCCATTTCACCGAGTTTCAATTTTGTTTTCAAATAATTCAACAAAATACTACATAGTCATTTCATGTTTGCTTCGGTTACCAGCAAACGAGCCGCCTGTGGTCAAGGTGTAGAAATGGAATAACGACGTAATCCCGGATGAGCTACTACGGTCAACTCGGTTTGAATATCATTTTGAGCAGCAGATGTTGAAGCTAGATCCTCCCGGCTTATATACATTTGGATTGTTGGAAATAATTTGTATCATTTCGAGTAGTGGACTTTTCGGAGAGGTTTCTAGACAAATAGAACTCAATTTAATCATTTTTTTCTTACTTTTAGTCACAAGCTCTTAATCCCAATGAATCACTAATATGGAAGGACGTTGTTTAGATAAATATCCTGCGGGTTTAGTTCTTTTCACTATTTAAGAAACTGACCTGACCTGAGATGGGACAATGACATGCAATGGAGCTATAAAAGTATTAGCCGTTATACTAGTCTTACATTACAGCCTTTTTGCAGCAACTTTATTGCAGGAAATATAAATTGTATGCAAAATTGAAATCCAGTCTTCTTACATTTGAGCCTTATTTTTTGCAATTTTCCAAAA
>CAJUYG010000730.1:58320-81878 GCA_910591675.1 Galerucella calmariensis | reverse complement strand
TACGTATTTTTGATATTTTTCAATAAATTTAAAAAAAAGATGAGATTTCTTCCAGTATAATCTTTTTCAGAATCAAGCGATTTAAATTGAATAAAGTGAATCATAGGTGGATTATCCTTTATAAACAATTATGGTAGTGATGCCAAGGAAATTAATGTGTTGTTCTTCCCAAAAAAATATGTATCTCAATCATTTTTGTCATAACTTCCTTAGTTTCTATACGAGCAAGTTCTCATTTTGAGGTATTGAATATTGGGTCTACAGCAGAACTCTCTTTGTTTTTCAATGTTCTATTTTCACTCCCTATTGTTTTTTTGATGGAAAGTATTCAAGTTACTTGTGAAAAACCGATTGAAAAGTATTTTTTTCCGAATTCCCATCACAAATAGATAATTGAGTTTTCAAAACAACTCTATATAATTTTTTTTCCACTGCTAGCTGTAGAGTTGACAATTATTGCTTCTCCTAGCCAACTGAGAAGTTGAATTTCTCTTAATGGTTTATAACTTTTCCCATTATCAACCTAGGTCAATAATGGACAACTCCAAATATTTTGAGAAATTAGGGACAGTAGTTCAACAAAAGCTTGTACAGCATAATTTTGTATACCAGGAGATTGTCTTTAACATTTTTGCTGCTTGAAATTAGTTATCAAGATGGAATTATTTGGATAGAAATGCCATTTATTTAAAATTCGCTCCCAACCAAGAATGACTGATGACATAATGAGTACGTTCATAATATATCGAGAGCTGACAGTGTACTTGTCAGTCAGACGACGGGGTAAACTCTTCTCGTGGTGCGTCCGTGAACTATTTTTTATTTCTGTCATCAATTTGGCTAGTAGTGGGAAATAGTATTTTATGCAACGATCATGTAATGATAGCCATTAAGACACAAGCATGTTGTAGGATACGAAACGAGCCGCAGGCGAGTTTCGTATATAATATGCGAGTGTATTAATGGCCATTACATGAAAGTTGCATACAATATTTTCTCTACTCCGATTAATAAGCATTATTTAATTAATTTTCTCCAATCCATAAATTGTTTGTATAATTTTTCATGTTTTCTTGGATTTTTCTGGTAATATGTTGTCAACTGCATTTTCGGCTCTTTCTCTAATTTCTGGAGGCGTCAGAGAAGATTCTTCGTTATCACTCATTATTTTAATACAATTTAATTATTGAGTTTAATTAATTTTAAAAATAGTTACTTTTGAAAATCAAAATTATTTGACAGCTGTCAAATTAAGTGTCACTTAATAGGTCTGTTCGCCTGCAATAAAAGTGTAGCACTGAGCTAAATAATTTTGAAAAATTCAGGTCTATCTGTGAAAAAATGCGTGTAAAATTGCTAAATTTGGGACTATCTATGTATATTGCATTTGTATACTGCAAGAAGCATTAAAACATAATTAAAATAAATAAAATCGTATAGCTCAGTGCTACACTTTTATTGCAGGGAACAGACCTAATATAATTTATTTCAGAAATTTCAACCATGTATCCATGGCTATATTAAATATTGTGTGAATGTCGCATTCCTATTGGCTTAAAAATCTGTATCATGATGAAAATTTGTATTATAATGAATATCATTATGATACAGATTTTAGTCTTTTAATAAGTATATTATAAAACAGGAGTAGAAAATAGTATATTATATACCAAGGTGGTGGAGACTATTATTATTGACCAAGCACCAAGATTATTTCGCGAGGGGCTTGGCCCCGAGCGGAACAAGGTGCGAGGTTCATGAATGTCTTCAACACCATGGTGTATATACAATTTTTTCCACCACTAGCCAAATTTAGGACAAAAATTGAAAATAATCCACAAACGCACCATGGGAAGCGTTTACTCCCTAGTCTGACTGACAAGTACAGTTTTCGATATATTACGAACGTACTCGTTGTCATCAGTAACTTTTGGTTGAGCGCGAATTTGGAACCAATGGCATTTTTATCGAAATAATTCCATCCTGATTGGTGATTTCAAGCAACAAATATTTTAAAGACAATCTCCTGGGTATACAAAATTATGTTGCACAAGTTTTTCTTGCAGTACCTACTATCGCTGAATTCTCGAAGTGTTTGAATTTGTCCATTATTAACTTAGGTTGATAATAGAGAACTATTAACCACTAATGAAAAAGGTCAGCTTCTCAGTTGGCTAGAAGAAGCAATAATTGCTACTTCACAGCTAGTGGTGAAAAAATTGTATATGCACCATGGTGGTGAATACATTAACCCTTGAGTGGTCGGGTTGGGTCTGTGGGACCAGCAGCCATTTCGTTCTCGTACACCACTCTTGTTTTATATCGGAGCGCGTCGCAATTGTCAGTACCTTTTCGTCCAAAGGTCGAGTATTAGTGAACCAAGGCGTGTGCGTTAGTGTCCAATAGTTCGCTAGTTATTTGCATGTTTGGTCTGTCAGACCTCACCCGACCATTTAAGTAACTTTTGTATCTTCTACGTCCAAATACACGAGGTCGTTGCGCTTACTGCCCAGATCGAAAAACAAAATATTTTTGTGTCAAATGTCAAAAATGGCTATACTTAGAACATGTTCGTCCGATGTGCGAAGAATACATTGAAAATTGAAGTGAGGATTAGGGTTTTTTCTACTAAATGTAAGAAAAGTGCATTTTTGTTAACCTATTTTTCGTATTTTATTAAGAAACGTTTTTTATTTTATTGTTGGATTCAAAATAGCTAAGATGTATTAAAAATGAAATAAAAAAAGATATTTTGCGTATAAAATAGTTTTATTTTATTATTTTAAAATATATTCTGCAAAATAAAAACTGGGTCTCACAGACCCCACCCGACTCTTCAAGTGATTTGCAAGCACCCGATTTCTCAAGGGTTAATAAACCTCGCACCTTATTCCGCTCGAGGCAAAGCCATTCGTGAAATAATTTTGATGCTCGTTCAATAATAATAGTTTCCACCACCTTGGTATATAATACACTATAATACACAATGATATACTTTTGCCCAATATGTGTTCCTCTATCCACCTCTAGGGAAAAAGCACACTTCGGAATAGAGTGAATTTTATCCTTTATGGTACTACCTTCTGTGATAATTTCAATTCGTCTCCATGGATTTCGGAGCCTGGACTATCAAACGACGACTCGGAAGATGAACAAGATTATGAAAATGACGAGTTTACCGTTTAAGGACAGTATCGAAGTTAATTTGAAATCGTATTTCTGGTGCTCTCTTTGAATAAACATTGGTAAATATTCCATTTTTTTCATATTTCGACTCAAATAAAGCTCATATCGATCTGTACCATAAAAATGTATATTTACCCGCACTTTATTCATATTCAAAAAGCAATTTTGCATTAGAGGCATATTTTATGCAAAAGGAAACGATAACAAAGTCCTTTGAACGTGTCGTAGGTACGTCTTAAACTGATCTTAACTTAATCTTGGTCTCCTTCATTGCATCTTTTGTCGGGGAGGTTGTGTATATGGTAGAGAAGGGACTCATGCATGCAAATGTAGACCGATAAGCGATCCGAACTCGCCCGCAGTCAGGTTATTGTCGGTAATATTGCCATGCGGGACTACTAATTCCAAAATCTTATAGTCCAGCGAGTATAAAATTTTTGATGCTTTTAGAAAAATACACAGTGCATCTATCGATATTTTCAGATGGAGAATTTTAATAGTTAAGAGTGTGGAAATCGATTATTTAATCATAAAAAGGGCAGATACTATTAAGAGCAGTGTCAATGAGGAAGGGTTTACATTATTTCTTCTATTTAAACAAAAAAGTTCATTTTTAAATTTTGAATCAGCTGGACTGACATTTTTCAGCCATCCTATTCGCCATATATTACTCAACATATTATTAAGTTTGATTGATTAGACGGCCCGGCGAAGGTCGCGTCCTATTCGGATCCTTCACTGTTCCTCTCCTTTTCCTCTGATCTGATAACTTGCAAGGGTAAAGGAAACCCACAGCACTTAAGCCTCATTAGGCCCTTTGTGCATCGTCCTGGAAGTCGCTCTCAGTAAGTCAACTAGCTTATAATTTTAACGTCCCCAAGAGGAACTTCTGTAAGCATGGCTGGAGTTAGTGAAAGCTCATCGAACATGAATGATCGAGCCAAGCAATAGTATCATTCTATGAAGATGTTAGTTTAGTTAACTTTGTCGGGTCATAGCCTCTGTTGCAGAACGTAGTTACCGACGGGTCATCATCAAAAATATTACTGTGACACATTTTTCCCAAGATGTTTCAACTAGAAATCTCTTTCGCAGCTATGTAGATGACATCCAGTTCATTTTAAACTGAGTTGGGATGTTTGCCCTTAGCTTGAAGAATTGTAGTATATTTTCCCGTTCTGTCGACATAGACACAATAATAGCGGACTATATTGAATCCAAATTGATATTCTGCTATGCGGTGTTTGTTATTTGAAGTAGGATGATACCTTTACCGGATTTTCTTACCTATTTGTGAGTCGAGATTGATGTTGTCTAAGTTCTGAGTTCTAATAACTACAATATTTGGTATTGGTCCGCACAAAAGTGAGTTCAATTTTATCTTGGTAATGATCATGCAGGTTTATTGATGGGCTGCCAAAATTATGAACGATTAATATGAAAACAAGATACAATTCATTTTTTATGTATCAATGTTCACTCTTTTTTTTCTCATAAATATGTCTGATCATCAATATTATTGATAGTACTTTTTAACTGACGTACCATCTATTAACGATTATACCAAACGAGCCTAAAATTTTACACATATCAGTGGTACTGAGTCAACAATTTGTTGGAAAGTCAACGTGGCTTATGTCGGTGAGTTGGGAAGAATTTCGCTGTCCTCCTTGGCAGGGATAATTCCATAAGTTTCACAAAATTTGTTAGAAATATTGGAGATATTGTTAGTGATTATTTTTTTCCAAATTACTTCAAGAAGATGATACACTGTGTTTTAAGGTAACCAAAGATGTCGACCCGTCAGCCATTGCTACCGGTAGGTAACATCTTCTTCTCTGTTTGAATGTTTTTTTTGCAATCACAGTATTTGGATTGAAGATGAAATTAGCTTTGTTATCGCTTGGGGTTGATTTGGTTGTCTATTCCATTGACCAGCAATTCATGTAAGAACAGGAAAGAAGAAAGGAAGTTGTAGGAAATGTATATGTATATATGTTGATGCATCGAGAGAGTTTCATTGGGTGTCATCAACAACATTATCTCTGGTATTTGTATAATAATGAATTGTCCCTTCAATTGGTAGGATACAGTTCATCTGCTATCTCATTTTTTCCTTGTATTCCAGTGTGTCCTCGAAAACTCAGTATGGTAACTATACTGTTTTCACCTAGTTAATCGAGTTGGGAGGCGCGTCACTGCCTCCAAATAATTTTAAATTCGTTTAAACCGCAATTTCACAATATCTTTTTGGCGCCCGGCTGACGTCTGCAATATTTTTGGCAGTTTAGGAAGGAGTGGCCAAACGCATTTTACATGCGAAATGTATTGTCCAACTTTGTTGTGCTAGGTTGGAGTAGTACAAGTTGAAATTCGACTCGAAAGATCACTCAGTTAAGACTCTATGTTTCCTTTCCCGGTATAAAACCAAAATTTTCAAACCAAATGGATCAAATTCCATGGAAGTTCATTTTCCTGCCTATAAAGTTGAATTTCACGAAGTATAGTGATTCAAAAACGACAAATTAAGGTTAAGGTTCATAGTGTGTATATGGTGCCTTGAAAACTACAAAGGAAAGAGTAAAATTGTTTCTAAAAATTTCCAATTCGTACTTTCGACGTTTGCAAATATCATTTAAGTTTCTGTCTGTTTAAAGTCAAAACCGTCTTCTATGGAAATACAGTCCACTGCATAGAAGGAATAGAAGGCAAACTTCCTAAAACAAAGCCACAACAGGCTGTTTGACTATCCAACACTATGATACTCCTTTGCTTCCTATAACCTTTATCAATATTGATCTAGGTACTCTTTCTTATGGCGTGAATTTTGGCTTGGAATATATTGGGGGTTTTTGTCAAGCTTTCGGAGTGTTTGGTTCCTGTCCCATACACTTCCAGTGCCTTCTATTACTTTTGAGCCGTCTGTGTACCATTAAATGGCATTATTTCCAATTCTGGTAATGGTATTTGGATTCCATTCCTTCTTGTAGTTTAACTTCGTAGCCTGGAAAGTTAAACTTTTCCATAATTTGTGAGGAGTGTATCTTGTTCTTTTTGCAACACTCCCCACCACCACTTCCATGGCCGCCATTGGGCATGTTCGCATTGCTACATATAAAGCCTAAATCCCTTAAATTGAATCTTTCAGAAGCTTTCGAGATTATTAAAACCAAATATTCAGGTAATCTTCAACGACCAAATAGATATTAATCATTTATTGAACCTATTCACCTAGAAGATAGATCAGGAATGATTGTTGTGAATGATTTTCCATGTTAAACTGTTCAATAATTTTGTTAATATTCCCAAAATTCCGTATTTGTGCAATGTATAAATTGAAAATTCATTATACCTTGTGTTAACGAAACACGGCGCAAGCTTAAATTGAACATTAGCTTAAATATATATAAAATCCCTTTTACCACTTGGTGGTGTAGGGTGTGTTGCTGCTACTCTTCCGTCACAAATTTTTCCCATTCTTTCCTATTTTGAGCTAAGTCCTTCGCTTTTATCCAGCTTTTTCCTTTTTCATCCTGTAATCCAGCTATCACCCAATCCTAAGTTTTTCTTGGTATGCCGCTTTTTTTATTTTTTTTTTTAATTCTTGCTCTTCATATTCTCTTCACTGATCTTCGTTCATCCATACGTTGTAAATGCCCCCATCCTTGTAGTTGTCTTTCTTCTTTAAATTCTGAGATTGATTGTATACCCAGGTCTGTTCTTATCTCTATGTTTTTCATTTAATTCTCTTTTGTTATATTTAATCTCTGTCGCCTGTATTTTATTTTGTTTTTGTCCTGTTAACATCCATGTTTCACATCCATATGTAAGTATTGGTCAATATATTGTTTTAAATACTTTAAATTTCGTTTGTTTAAATATTTCTTATTTTTTAATAAATTTGGTATTCATGGCATAATATAGTTTGTTAGTTTCAACTATTCTATTGTTAATATCTGCTTTCTGTGTTCCGTTTTCGTCTACTATTGTTCCAAGGTATTGAAAATGTTTAACTTGCTTTATTTTGTCTGTATCTATTTTTATATTTATTTCCTTTGTCGTCTCCAATGACTCATATTCTGTTTTTGTTTATTTTCATTCCCATGTCCATCATTGCTGCATTCCACACATTTATGTTTTCTTGTAGCTCTTTTCCATTTTCTGCTATTAATATAACATCGTCTGCAAAAGCTCCTTCACTGATGTCTACCTTGCACAATTGCAAATGTCCCACATATACTTATTAACTAAGATCAAATATAAAGAATATTTAAACAAATTGAATTGTTTCATTCCAACTCGAAACGTTTAGTATATTCGAGAGAATTTCACTATAAATCCTTTGTTTTTTTTCTTCGCGCTTATTGAAAAAATGATGAATTACTATTTATAATCATTGTTCAATCAATTTGAAATGCTCGAAGATAATTTACATATAATAACCGAAGTTTTTCTGTAGCCGACGAATTGTTTTTTTCTTCCATGCCTAGCATCCTTTTTATATTCATAATCGATGTTCGATTTAAAGGTAAAAACTTTCGGAAAACTTTACTTTCCGAAGTAATATGGCGTATAAAAACTTTCCCGGGGTTAATAAAAATAGGGGACGAGTGAAGGAAAGTGGGAAGTTTACTAATACACACATCGAAAAAAAAATGTTTCTAGGTGGTGTATCCGAGTCGGTATAAACGTAAATATCAATTGGAAGTTTATTGTTTTAGATTTGTCATCTAACTGGAAACCCTAGTAGAGGAAAAGAAAAAACTTTCGGCCATTATTCTTTTTCTCTCCTCGTCCATCGCTAAATGCGATTTATGTCCTTTTACATCAGATACTTTTTGCAATTTTTCTTAACGCTTGCAACTACCATCTGCTAGACTTTCCATTAAACATGAGAAGCCTTTGGGGCCGTACCCATTCAGTCATGAAAGTTTATCATTATACTATATTTTGTGGGTTTTTTTTTCATTTAAGCTTAACGTGCCTCGACAGCACTGGTCATTAGCACAGGAAAAAATAGTTACGAATAATTACATACAATTTCAAATTAGATTTTATGGTAGAGATGAGTAGCTTCCTAAGACTTTCTCGATCTCGGTGGTGCATTTCCTTGAGGTTGGGCCTTAGATCAAATTGTTGATATATGTAGCGGAAAATTGTTTGCAGTCAGTCAGTATGTGCTTAACGGTCACTATATCATTACAGCTATGGCAAACGGGACGATTTCCTGAACACATCAGATATCCATGTGTGAGTTTGGTGTGGCTGATTCGGATTCTTCTGATTATAGTAGCATCTCCGGGCTAAGAAGTTCAGTGAGAGAGGAGAAGTAGATGGATGGATATCATGAAGTGCTGTCAGTGTGCTATTACGCTATAGATGTCGCCAACATTCTTGCATACCATTTTTGAAGTGAATCTTGAGATCGGTTGTGTTGTGGGTTGTTACTAGTGACAACTTCTTTAGCGTGGCGGTCCACAGTTTTGTTACTATCAATTCCGATTTAAGATGGTGGCGAGCTGGACAATGTACTGTGGTTTGTGACTAGTGACAGCTTTTTTCGCGTGGAGGTCCGCAGTTTCGTTACTGTCAATTCCGATGTGAGATAGAAGCCACCTTATCTTTTATGCACACGTCTCTAAATCACCAGAATTCTGGAGAGAATTGGAGAAGAAAATAAAAACAAATAGGATAAACAAAAACACTGAGGGGCCAGTCATAGCGACTTTGTCCAACCAACGCAGTCCAGCTTCTTTTAGGCAGCGGACCATACAAAAAAGACAACGGATGAAGACAAACAGGGGAATCAAATCTAAATCATTCATGCTATGTTCATACATATATGAAAAATGTTAAAATATTATACTTGGGGGGAAATTGGATAGATAATAGTATATTCTTCAACGAGTGCAGAATGATGGCTATTATTCACGCGGATGAAGTTTCCAAAATGAGGGAGCGCAGCGAGTGAGTTTTGGAATCATCCAAGTGATGATGATCGCTACTGTTGTCCTTTTTTTTTCTCTTATAATATGTAAAATTCTGATTTTATAATTATTCTGACGTTTCAAACGACGCGCTGTGAGAAGCGATTTGCGTTCTTAGGTATTTGACGTTTTAAAGAGACGATTTGATTTATTCATTTTAGCGTGAATTCTGATAATAATAGAATGTGATTGGCTAACGAGAGTGAAGTTTTTTTATTATTCACTGGTCTGAAGAATTTATATCATTATGCAGCTAAATATGTAAAAATAATTTGTGGGTTATTATTTAGTCGTGGAGAAAGTTTTTACTTGATGTAGATCCATACTGAATGATAAAATAAAACAATTTAATTTGTTGAAATCTACATTATATTGAGCTTAAAGTTGTGACGCATTTGGCTAACACAGTAGCTTTCTCAAACGAGTGTATATTATGTAGATTTTAACAAATAAAATTATCTCATTTCATCATTTATTGTGTGTGTGGGAGCAGTGATGGGCTCTGCTGAAGGCTATTGGCCACAGAACTTTTTTATTGCTCTCTATTGAATGTGTCTAGGTTAAAGATCTATTTTTGCTTGCTTAATGAAGTTTATTATAGAATCTAAAGTAGCTTTTTCTGTGCATGCCAGGAGAGAACTAATATTCAGTGGAAGAGGAAAGTTATGGTCCATTAAAGAGAAATATAAATTAGATATAGCCGCTTCATTTTTCTCACACTCTAGAAATATATGATTAGTATCACCGATCGATGCGTTGTCGCAGTTGCAAAATGGAGATTGTAGAATGCCCAATTTATGAAGGTGCGCCGGAAAGCAACCATGGTTTAGTTTTAGTCGCGTTATAGTTGCTGTATATTTTCTACTATAATCAAACTTTGTTATGTATGGTATATCATTTGGTAGATTTGTATGAAGCTGGAAGTAGAAGCTTTTTGATATTTTGCTTAGGTTATTGTAAGTTTCTCTCCATCTGATTCAATAGATTTTTCATGCATGCTAATTACATCACTTTGGCAGAAAAAGTTTAGGTATTTTTTTTTATTTACAAGCTTCTTTTGCCTCCTGATCTGCCTTCTCGTTGCCTATAATGCTGCTGTGACCTCTTACCCATATGAGAATAATATGTTTATTATTAATTTTCAATTGGTATGGTAAGTTTCTTATTTCAAAAATTAGTTCCTGATTATAAATATTTATAGGAGATCCTTCTATAGCTTGTGAAAGGGATTTTGAGTCTGTTATTATTGCAACTATTTGAACTGGATTTAGTGTACACCATAATAAGCATTGTTTTAGTGCCAAAACCTCGGCAGGGTGAACTGAAAAAATGTCTGATATTCTAAATTTTCTGACATGATATATGTTTGAAACAAAAAATGCTGCTCCTGTTCCATAGTCACATTTGGATCAATCTGTATATATTTTAGTTACATTGTCTCCAAAATTATTCAATATGGTTTTAAGAACGATTTTATTTAGATTAAGAATTTCGGTGTATAAGGGGTATATGACGGTTGGCCGAAATATAGTACTTATGAAACTATACTTATATATTGGGAATTTAGTACTATTTATAATGAAAGCTTCATCATGATTGGTATTAATAAAGGTCTCTGCCAGAGGAGGGGATGATTTTATTCTCCAACAAGGAGCTGTAAGATTACAAGTATTTATGTAAGCGACTTTTTGGATCATTTCCGTATTGAATGCTCTATATTTAATTATTTGTTTTTCAGCTAAAAATTGTCTACGTATGTTTAATGGTGGATCTTGAATTTCTGCCAAAACTGGTTGGTTAGGAGATGAAATTATTAGCCCCATAAAAAATTTTAAGGCTTTTTATTGAATACGATCAATAGTTAATAGATTTGTTCCAGATATTGCTCCATATAATGTACTCCCATAATCTTATATACTTTTCGTTTGGTGCGTTTGAGGAATTCCCATAGAATATCTCTTATGATTAGTTTCCGCGAGCTATGTAGAAGAGAGAAACTCTATTTTACGAAAAAGGTTGGAGAGCATCTTTTAGCTAGAAGAGTAGAGGGAAGTGAAGGATATATCTTGCAGTAGGAATTGTTACTGTGGATTGTGAGACCTGGCCATTAAATGTCCCAAGTTTTGTTTGAGATTTTCTCTTCTAAGTAATATTATGTTCTCCTCCAATCATTCGTTAATTACAGAACCAGAAGAAGCGGCATCTGTAGCAAGCTCATCTATATTTCTTCATTTTCTGCAATTTGAGAATGAGCGTTAACCCATATGAATCCAACATTTTCTTGAGGCGTATACATTTTTGAGGATGCTTAATGTAATGCTATTACTGTATTCATGTTCCTGGGGTCTGACATTAAAATTAATTGCGAATCATATAAAACCATAATGCTGTTCGAATTTTAAGTTACTGTTTATAATATATCCATCCCAAGGGTTAGTTGATGGCTACTAAATTAGCTGTAAAGATTGAACAGTTTGAATTTAATATGTACTGTAGATTTTGGACATTAACAGCACTATCACCTCCAGCACTGGATATGGAACCATCAGCGTATATTTTGCATATTGGTTCTCGGATACGAAGTTCCCCATTCAGTATATGATTGAGGGAAATTAGAGGGTCGTTGGAAGTGAATATGAGAAGATTTACTAGTTTTTGAATTGAATTTGTTTCAGGGTACCGCCATATACATGAAAAAGTATGTTGGACACTTTGTATATTCAATGAAAGCATCACAAAGATACACACCCATCGTTATCATATTATGAACGCCTGTTTGAACGAATCTAACCCGTATGTGTGCTAATTTGCAACGGTTTTTTTTATCGGAATGAAGCCCGTATGAAAAATACGATAGGAATTGTGCCGATTTGCCATTTTCTCTTGACAACTTATTTTACTCTTTCTCTGTCTGTGGCAAATGCGGATAATTTTGATGTGTATCAATTACCAGCGTTTGCATGTACTTCCAAGGCAAATATTGAGAAAACTGAAAATAATGTGCTTCAATTCAAATCGTTCATGAAATTTTTTTAAATAACACAAAAGCTGTTTAGAAAGTTCATTAACTTTGAAAAAGTTATGGGTGTGGTGAAGAAAAGTTACTTAAAAATAAAACAATTATTTTTTTCAACCAAAAGAGCAGTGAACATGTGATATTAACTAGGTGCATCAGTTTTTTCATAGAATTGGAATATTATTCTGAAGTGGAATTGTTGAATTTTCGAAAATACCCATAACCATCTGATATTGTAGTTGTGAATAAAAAAGCTGACTCGATTCTACTGGTGGCGCTGCTGTAACCAATAACAACAATATTCCAGACAAAAACAACGAGAAAATTGAAAAATACACCGATCTTGCAATAGAGATAGGACAGATGTGGCATGCAGAGAAAATAGAGGTGATACCGATCATCGTTTCATCTACGGGACTAATTCCCAAAACTCTACAAGACAGCCTCACCAAACTAGATCTTCACAGAAATACATACATCGATCTGCACAAGACTGCCATTTTAAATACCTGTCAATGTCCGTAAATTTCTAAATATGCTACTTCCGAGCCTAATGCCATTTGCGTTACCACACGCTCGGGATAGGTGAACATTAGGTGTGTTCTTTTTGACTGAGATCTCAGTTAATCTCAGCTCACATCGGTAATGTGCGCGTTCTTTTTGATTCACTCACTTCGAAGTGAGCTGAGATTTTTCCTCCAACTTCACCGATGCTGAATGTGATGTAAGGGGGTATCAGTTGGACTTGAGTTGGAAATAAAGTGGAGGGGATGAAAAAATATTTGATTTTGTTTACATAAAAACACACATAACTAAATTTCCTTTTGTTGCAAATTATCAATTGACTAAATAAAAAAAGGAATAATTATGGTCACAATAACATTATTAGATGCTAATTCGAATTTATATGTTTATGTGTCTCTTATTCACGCATGCGTCGGCAAATCGCGCGTTTCAATTGAGTAGTTCGTTCTTTTTGGTGCTTAGGTTAGGTTAGGTTTGTGGTGAGTGGGTCTATAAGGCCCTCCACTGCGACTCACGAGAGTCTATTGTGGCTCACACCTATTCAGATTTCACCAAACAAATTCAGCTTCTTAACAAAGCCGATTATTTTATTTGGTGAATGATATTTCACGTACGGGGGCGAGAGAGAGAGACCCTGCCAAACATCAGATACCTGATTCGAGCCGCGGCGGGGCAGGCACAAATTATATGCTCTGCTATTTCATCATCTCCCAAACAAAGACAGCAAGTCAGATCTTCCGACAGTCCAAGTTTTAGCATATGATGATTCAGATGACAGTGGCCTGTTAGACAACGTAGGTCATGCCTGCTATGGTCTAACATTTGTTTGGAGACATACTTCGAAGGATGTATAAAAGCCTTTGAATGAACCAATCCTGGTAAATTATGCCAGAAGTCTAAAGCTTGTGCTTGTGCTGGTGCTTACTCACGTCATTTTATCTCAGATCACTCCAACTGAAGTGAGCTGAGATCTCAGTCAAAAAGAACACACCTATTATCAGCAAGGGCTGAGCAAGTGTGTATTCTTGCCATAATACCGGACTATTTAAGAGAAGAAAATATCTTTGTCATAGAGAATGCTGAAAGCGTGTTGCTTGATAATATTATATTATATATTATCTTTGAGCAACACGCTTGAAGGATTCTCTACGACAAAATTTTGAGTATTTATCAAGACCCGAGAAGTATTCGATAAGATAATTTTTCACTTTGTAGATATCAAAAAATTGATTGTCAATCTGACGCTTAATACTTTTCAATATAAACTTTATTAGTTTTAATCAAAAATTATTCATTTTTATTTGAAACTACAGTTGTAAAAAGTACAATTGGTAAATTAATTGAATCGTTAGATGCAATACCAAATCTTCGCGACATTTTTAATCCAGTTGTCAGTTTGACGTCTAATTAATTTTTAATAAAACATAAACACCAAACTGAAAACACCACATGTAGGGTATTATCGCTGTAATACAGCGGTGATTGGATGAAATTTGACACATGACTTGAAATTAAGTAATTTGATTGGTTACTATATCCAGTAAAACATTATCAATAGTAATAGCCCAAGGACATTGATAATTGTTCGAGAAAATCTTATGACAGATTTCGAAAGCTTGTTGCTTGGAAACAGACCGACGCCGTAGGCTTCAATTAGTACGTTCAAACGGAACACGTGTTTCGAAATGATCAATGGATATTTAAAAAAAAAATTGTGTTGAATTGAATCAGATACACGTGTACGATTAGTGTCTCGTGTGAAAGGTTCTTTATTACGGGACACATTTTGTGTCTTGAATCTTGATTCTGGTGGCCGGCCACAAAGTGTCACGTCTGAGAGCGCTCTTAACTGACACAAATACCAGAAAAAACCATAACCTGAGCGGATATCAGTCTGCAAGTTTCGATCGGATATCAGTCTGCAAGTTTCGGTGGTGAGGGAGACATATTAATTGAAAAAGCCCTACTTAACCCTCTACAAAGTCGAAACACTCCCTCCCACGTCGTAAATATGGATTTAATCCCGTTTGTTTTTCGCTTAATATACTTCAATGTTAATAGGCTTGTCATATATTATATGATATTTGATTTACGTTCAAGACTTGGTATTTATCGTCGGCTTAATATATGATATTATCGATTAAATATCGAGAAAATGTATTCAAAATGTTTGCACGAATTAGCTGATGATTAGAACTTTGTAATTGAGTTGGTATCAGATTTCACGAATAAGTAGAGGTATATTCAATAAGTTTGAGCCCCGCAAACTTAATCTTCATCGATATCATTGTTTTATTGAAGAAAAAGGAGCTATTTATATTGGTCCTGATGAATTTATTATTGCAGTATAATATAATATTAAAAATAAAATAATCGAAAAGCTTTGAAAATTTTTAAAAATGCTTGGTAGAGCAGGAAATGTGGAAAACTGGCTGAATTATGATAATAAATTGACAAAAATGATGCGCCCTTTTGAATATATGGGAACTAATTTGGTTTAAAAACTTCGGTAACCACAATGATAAATAAAAAGCTTGAAATTCTCTCTCCTTATCATCTACAAAGCTGCCAAAAATTCAGTGTTTTTCAAAAACTTCTTTAACTCGTAAAGGAGAATAATTAGAATTACTTTATTTTCTTTCTAACCGTTCGCCGTATGTTCATTCTTCGAAACGTGAATGAATAGCTTTCATCATTTTAGATAGAAGAAAACCTCACCCCAACTTCTTTTATTCGTTATTTTTTTCGAACTCGCAAAGCTTGTAAACATTTCGCTGTGAAGGTGACGCTCCACAAACCGCGACTCTTGTTCCAAATGATAATATGAACAACTTAACTTTAAATTGCTCTAATAGAGTGTATCACAGATGCTTACAAAGGAGAAAAAATGAAAATAGAGCAAAGTGAGTTATTGGGAAATAACAATAGTATACTATACACGAAGGTGGTGAAGACTATATATATATTATTATTGATCGAGCGGAATAAGGTGCGAGGCTTATAAATGTCTTCACCACCGTAGTGTATATACAAGTTTTTCCAATACTAGCCAAATTTAGGACAAGAATTGAAAATAATTGACCTTAGAGAGTTATTGGAACTTTTATGAGGTCAAGCAGTAATAGTGCTGTCCTCATAGTGACATATACGCATGCGCATTTGATGTTTTGAATAAGGAAAACATTATTAAGGTTAGTGCTTGTCCTTATTTGTGCGCGATTACTGCAGTGCACTATATTCCAGTAAATAAAGGAAAAAAGTTAACATTAATTACGCCCTATTTTCATCTTCCGGTTGGAAGTTGCGTTTGGTACCTCATTGAACATGAGACAAAGTTCTGCATGAAAACGCGTGCGAGGGCGGAGAAAATGGCCCCAAAAGACCTGGAAAATAGGTTTTCAGTCAATATATCCTAAAATATGGCAGTTAGAGATTTTTGGTTCGGATAAAAATTGAAGTTCAGTTAATTCTCTACAAAAATGGTTTTCGTGATTTTTCTCGAAAATTTGACCGGTTTCGAGAAAAACGGCACCAAGCGCACGTCCGCGAATAATGAGCTTCTGTGCTGTATGCCGGAGAGCACAGTCCGTGTATTTACACATCAGCAGGGGGACAAATTATTCAATAACTTTTTGAAAAATGCATATTTTCTCATGTGAAAGAGGAATTCCGCTGCTATCATACCCTGTGAATTGAGTCACGCTTGACTCTTTTGGCCATATCGGAACACGGGTAAAACTTTCTGCTCCCGGGCAATTTTGACCTCGCCAGGAATTTGTTCCTATTTTTTTTGTATGTCACTAATTTACTCAAAATTTTCTTGATTATGGGTCCTCATAATGTCCTCTGTCATCCCTGAAATTTGTATACCCTAATTTTTTTTAATTTTCATTTAATCGTTGTTTATTGAATCCCAAATTTTTGCTGTTTTTGGATCGCGGGGAAATTTTGTGAACAACCATCAATTAAAAATTTATACATGATCCGATTGGTCTCTATGATACATCATTTGAAAGCTAAGAATGTCTACCTTTCGATTGTGCAATTACTTTTTTGACGAAGTCGTCCATTTTTCAATAAAATTAGAAAACGTGGGCTCAAGGAGAAAACGCACTTTTTTTTGGTGGTTTTTTTCTCCCTGCTCTTTATTTCTAACATTTTAACACCCTAACTAGTGTATTGGGGAAATTCCCACCTTTCCATCGATGTATATAAGTCATACCTTTGATACCCCGGGGAAAAACCAGTATATCTAAATGTATACGCTATAATTTATTACTTTCGTTTCTCCGTCGTTCGCCGCGCGTGTGCTCTACGTGGCGCTCGTGTCGTCTGCTCATCTATTTGTGGTTCGTGTGAGTGACGTCAGTGTTTGAATTATAAAGACAGCGATAATATGTTATCCCAAGAGGTAGAATTAGAGGAAACTGTAGACTCAGAAGAAGTTGTTGACGGGGTAGAGCTAGAGGAAGCTCTAGACCCAGAAGAAGTTCTTGACCAAGAATCAGATGATGACTGGTGACGACGAACAGACTTATGTCATAATTTCAATGTATTTTTATATACTTTTTTCATCAATTTACGGACAATTAACCCGCGAATCTCTTGTACTTTTGTTAAAAATTTTCTATGTAATATTTTAGTCTATAATGTATTATTCTTGTATAGTGTAACTATTGTTAATGTGATGACCCATATTTTTAATCCCTTTGAAGGAAAAGCCGCCAAATGGCTTGCAAAAAAATTCTTTTATAAATTCGAATATTAAGAGATAATGCTTTCCAAATGTAATTCAAATTAATATAGTGGATTAAAATTAACCTGCATAAAATATGTAATACAATTCAAGGTCATCACATTGACATTAGATACACTATATCATTATATTGGGTTCTCCCGTTGATAAATAAATAAATAAAAAGTATATTTTTCTATAATAAATTAAACATGGAGAACGTTTATAACTCGTTATTCCAAAAACCTCAATCAGTCTGGTTGCAAAAAAATTTGCAAAAATTCGCGGAGAATCTGCAAGAAATTGTTGCTGAGTATTATAGGTAAATATTCTTCACTCTTGAGGCATTTTCAGTTTTCCTGACCAAAAGCCTAATGAACTTCAGTTTTTTGCCACATGTGCAAAGCTGATTGTTGCTAGATTCAGGTCCACTAGTGAGGTCCATCCCGCTATAATTAATCTTATAGCCCGTTTTCCTAATAAGTATATCTTGAGGCCTCATCTGAGAGGAAAACAAGACCCTCGGGAACATAAATATCCATCAAAAGTGTCTGGTTACAGGGTTTCTCATTTATGGTACCGAGGATTTTCCCAATCTGTAAAATGTGGTGGCGCCATCTACAATTGGTTTCCACAATCCAAAACATTGAAAATAATGGATTTCCAACACCCCCCAGCTCAAATTTTGTAAAAAAATTGCATATTTCACAAGTCTCAAACTTTCCGGTATCTAAACCTGATTTTTTTGCAGAAAATATTAATGTTGCGAAAAAAATCATAAGGACCATTTTTGTAGAAAATGACCTGAACTTCAATTTTTATTGGAACCGAAAATCTCTAACTGCCATATTTTAGGAGATATTGGCTGAAAACCTATTTTCCTGGTCTTTGGGGCCATTTTCTCCGCCCTCGCACGCGTTTTCATGCAGAACTTTGTCTCAAGTTTAATGATGTACCAAATGCAACTTCCAACCGGAAGATGGAAACAGGGCGTCATTAATGTTAACTTTGTCTTTTTTTCCTCCTTCATTTACTGGATTACTATCCCGACTTTATTTCATGTTTCATATTTATATGTCACAATGTGTAGGTGATCTGTGTCATCTGTAAAACCAACCTTAATATAATTCCATTATGGAGTTTCATGTTTCAATAACTCCAAATTTTAAGTCTGTTTTAAAGTCGAGCACTATTCATTTTAAGTCATCACAATTACTACAAGGCAGTTAACTCGTGTTTCCAATAACTCTTTATTATACACTATTTCAATACTGAAATATTACCTACCAAAGGATCTCTAATGGTAAAGCGGTGCATATGAACTTCTATATTGTTACTATAAAATTTTGAAAACACAGCAATGAAATACCATCATTCCTACAGTTTATAATCACCAATATCTAGTGCAGCGAATCAACAAAACCAATTATACGATCACATCCAAAAATTTTACAAAACTTGGGTTATGTTTTTCTTTGAACACATGCGCAAATGAAGACAAAACAAATTACAGCGGTATTGCACAACACCTTGAGTGGAAGTGTTATACTTATACACCACAGCGTGCACAAACGCACCACGAGAAGCGGGAGAAGCGTTTATCTTGTCGTCTGACTGACAAGTACACTGTCTGTTTTCACTCCATAGATTATGAACGTCCTCTTTATTTCATCAGTCATTTTTGGTTGAGCGCGAGTTTTAAACTAATGGTATTTTTATTCAAATGATTTTATCTTGATCCACGATCTTTCTTATCCGCAATGGAATGAAACATAACATTTTATTCCAAAAAACATGGCTGGCTCAAAATCACCAAGACTGCAAATTACAAGATGGATTTCACGCCAAAAACGCTCAATTTGTTAGCTATAATGATGACTCTTAGTTCATACTGTTGTAAAATTTGTATAACATCACACGCGCTGTATAAATGGTAATGTCTATCTGAGCACCGGTGACAAAGAGACAGACAATTAGAGGTTTTTCTGTCTTCGTTTGTGTATATATAACATACACGCAATTAGAGAAAGACTGTCTAAACCTTTCAATCTACCTCTTACATGATGACGGGTTTCAAGCTGGCTTTTTGCCCTTATCTGTAGTATCTCTATGGATGCATCCGCTTAGGACATTAAGGAAATTCAATACAAATGTAGAAACCCAATTATAAAAATCGCACGGGAAATATTTGGGATCATAAAATAATCCACGAAAGGTCACTTCCATAGCCTGAACTACTAACTGTCTTAGACTTCTGTCATTTCGTCTTTCTTAGAGCCGATAATTGGACATTTGTCCGAATAAACATCGCAAAATAGAGCGTTATATTCAAAAGAGCTTTATTAAGTTGTAGATTTGTATTTTATTGCACCCTCAGATATACCATTCTCACTGTCCGCATGCACTAATAAATCTGTCGAAAGGCAGCATTCGTTGGTATTGTCACCTCCACTTCTTGAGATTATATGCGATGAGTAGAAATATTTGATCCATATAAATTATTGAGCAGTTTTGTGTACAATAACCTCTAAAATTCCTGGACGCCGCGCGTCAAGAAAGCTGCTAACTGTCAGCCATCGATCAGCTTGATGTGATTCCAAAGGCACTGGTGCTACAAGCCGGCGAATATTTCTAGCGACTAGCATTGTGAGTGTCATTTGAAATTTCCCTGTATATCACTGACTTATGGGATATATTATTTCTTTAAACTAGAGCCCCCAAGGGAGGATTTCTATTCGGAGGATCCAGTTGGTGCTGATAAAGACCACTGTTTCCTCTACATACACCACCATGGATCAAAGTTAATATTTTATTTCAAAACATACTACCGGTTCTAAAAATCTTTTACATTCATAATAAAATGAAAACAGGAAAATCTGCCTTTATTGACTTTTTTTATGACCCTACACTTACACTAAGCTCAACTTAACCACCTTATGTGACCGAAGAACAAAAAAAACTAAATCGAATTTTGCGATTCTCCACATCTAGCTGAACAATAAATAAGATGAAGTCGCCTCTTCCATGACATAATTCGTTTTAAAAAGGATCGATATGAACAGCTGTCCCTAATGTGTCCCGCAATATTTTGGTAACGATTTTTAAATCGTCGTTGTTAGTTCCGCGGTGTCATATCGGTCGCCATTATGTAGCTTGAAGTATTTGTTCCGTCGGACAATCTTCAAATATTTGCATGCGACAGAAGCCATTGGTAGCGGTAATGGTCGTCGGAGAACGTTCAGACCACCCGAAAATCGCTTGTCGGTATAATAACGGAGTGGTTTCAACCTTAGGTGGAAAATAGCCGACTCTCAGCTTGGACGATTAAAATATTCATGTGGTGGGTACTTGAGAATCATACTTATTGTGATATTATTGATTTTCTAATTGTTGCTGTGGTATTTTGAATTGGAAGTTCCTCTGGTGAATTCATGCAAAAAATATTGGGAAGGTTATTATTATGATGGGTCTTTCTTATGACAAAATTTCCTCAGTTCCTCCCCTTTTAATGATGGGCAAAATATGTCTTGGTCTTGCGATTTTGCAAAATGATCACCCCGAGGACATCCCACTCAATATCGAACAAAACATGTGGTTTCAGCACGTAAGTGCTTCAGATCTTCAATCTTCAGTTATAGTATAGATTTTTATTAATCATCTATTACTCATTATTATTTATTGGTCATACCTAGTATAAGTTTCATATTATTTAAAGTTACAGTGCCCTGTGACAATTGTCACATTTAAGTAATGCAATATACCAACCCCGTTCAACTTGTAAGTGTAATTCAATGTTCTCCGTGGCATACAGCCAGGGAAGTAGTTGTTGCTCCTTAGTGAATAGTCTGCTCTTTTTGAAAAGTGTTTTTCAAATTTGTTGTAATAGTATTAAACTATTACCTTTGACACCTAATAGCTAATAGCTTTATTCGGGTTCATGCGATTACTGTTCTAAGACTGTCCGGAGTTTGCGCAGTCAAAATTGGCTTGCTCGGGATTTAACAGGATGGTCCTGACACTCGCAGTTTAGCGTTTGGGTTTATTTATGATCAGTTCTTGGACGGTTCAAAAACCGTCTAAGCCAGTCCCCAGTCTCGACTAGGATGATTTTCGAATAATTATTACGCATGCACAAATCATTTGTAAAGGAGGAGAGTGGAAGCTATTTTGAAATTTCGCAGAGACTCGAGGTAGAGGTGTGTTTATTGTTTGTTGTTTATTTTGAATTTTTACTTTTCAAATATAATATTCACCAAATGGAGGAAAATTTGAACATGGTTCATCATCATCATCAAGTGAAGACGATATTCTTCTTGATGTTATAATCCCAGAAGACTTATGAGATAATACTAGAAACGAGAACTTTGTGGAAGAGACTGTCCCTCAATACAGAGATGATAAGTTATCTTCAATTGTCAATTTAGTTAGGTTAGTTCAGTTCTTCAGACCATGCGGGATGTTCGGGTTTTTTCAAACTAAGTTCAATTTCAAACAGTCCGAAAATAGTTCTTAGGACTAAATAAAGTATGCAACTAATTCTGCTTAATTCTAGATTGGTTTGCGAACTGTCCAGAAACAAAAACAAGAATAAAGCTATCATTGATACTTAGATGCATCTCATCCAAACATTGGATTGGTCGAGAAAGGCCGCAACACTGGAATCATCGATATCCATGTTCATAATCTATGGAGCGAAAACAAGCAGTGTACTTGTCAGTAACACGACGGGGTGAGCGCTTATTGTGGTGCGTTTGTGAACGCTATGGTGTATAAGTATAGCACTTGCACTCAAGGTAATGTTGTGAACGCAATACCGCTCTAATTTGTTTTTTTTTAACTGCGCACAACAGATATCAAGATGCGGTTTTTTGCATTGTGTTCGGGAAGGACCCAGAAAAGACTGGAAAAATGTGTCTTTTCTGTGACCTTTCTGAACACAATGCATTCAACCGCATCTCGATATCTGTTGTGCTCCAAAATTTCCACTATTCGGGTGATTTTGATCTAAATGCCCTGGACTATAATTTATGATGTCATTTATTTTTAATTATTGTCTCAAATTTAGCTAGTAACGGAAATAGTGTTGTATATATTCCACGGTGGTGAAGACATTCATAAATCTTGAGCCTCATTATTGACTGAGCACCAAAGGAATGAGTTGCGAGGCTAGGTGTATACGCTATATACGCTTTTTGAATTATACACACTAAACAATGAAAGTGTTGACTTAGTAGTGGGAAAACATTATCAATTGCTCCTGCTTTTAAGCTCGCTTCTCCACTAGACTGGCTTTGTAGGTATAATCATTTTATCATCAATATCAGAAAATTACTTGTTCCCGAACTCTTGTCTTCTTTTAAACAACTTAAGTCTTCCATTTTCTTTTATCTACACAATATATTTTTTTAATTATACTCTTGTGTCATCCAGTACCTCATCTATCTCTTCTTAATTACTTCTAAAAGGTTCAGAAATTATTAAAATCACCGGTTTTCTAACATCCATCTATTTTATCAAAAAAAATGTTTTAATGACGTTGTTTCCATGATAGCGAGCCATTATCTTAAAATTTACATTTCGGTTCGAACCAGATGTAGAGTTTTTACTTTTCCCCCTTAGCAGCTAGCTGACTCCGGATTATTCAAATAGCCTCGAAATTTGCATGGTATTGAAACGATTTCACTCTAATACTTTACGTATACCTTTTTATTGAACATTCGTAGCCGGATATCCAAAGAAATTTCATGTATAGGTATAGGTTTTTCTCGAACAATAACAAGATATTAGACGGTTTTATAATCAATATATTAGAGAATGTTAGTGTTGACTGTCACGACGAAAACCACCAAAATCTGAAGACATTTGATCAATTCACATGGGAGGTAACTCCACCAATACACAAACATGTATGTCTGCATGTTTTTAGGGGCAATCCTCCACTGAATCATAAACTAGCTATTCAATCCCCTTCTTTAACTCAGTTTTCAAGGAAATTTGTGGATATTACGAAGGATGACTTTAATATTTTTCATATAGAGCTGGAAAAAGGACAGTAAATACTTTTTTGTACAACTGTCATTAAAAGTGACACTTTTAATGATAGCAAACA
>CAJUYG010000730.1:24799-58310 GCA_910591675.1 Galerucella calmariensis | reverse complement strand
CTCCGCTCATTTCACAAACGTTTTCACTCACAAAATAAAACCTCACTTTTAACACTCATATCATAAATAACTATTTGAGCACAATTTTTTGCAAGTAGAAGAGAAATGGATTTTTGCATCCTTTGTAACCAATTTTGGAAGTAGTTATTGCACTCTTGCTCTTTGGCACATTCAAAATAGAGGTTTTGTATCCGTTGACTGCATCATCTGAGGAATGAAATCTTCGACCACGCAAATCATTCTTAATTTTTGGGAAATACAAATGGTCGTTAGAATTCAGGCCAGGACTGTAAGGAAGATGATCTAGCAATTCGATGTTTCCAGGCTTTCCAAACTCAATTGTTATTCGAGCTGTGTGGGAACTTGTATTTTCTTGGTGGAAGATTATTCGTTGTTGGCTTGGTTTTCAGAAACTCTGCCAAACAAATCGATATGTATGTATGTATGTATTTTGGAGTGACATTCACTGAAACCTAAAAGATCTATTGTGCCCCCTCACTTCTACTCAGTTTCTGAGGAGAGTCTCTTTAGGTCGTCATGGATTTGTAAAAATGTTTTTTGGGTTTCAGTTGTGGTCAGCTTAGCGGCGTTGTCAGCTGTTTCATTCCCAGTGATTCCAATATGTGATGGGGTTCAAATTATTGTGATCGTGGTGTTTTGAGAGAATAGTGTCCCGTATCTTTCATGGATTTCTTGTATCAGAGGGTGTTTTGAGTTAGCTTTCCTAATTTCTTGGATTGAGGAGAGTGGGTCTGTACAGATAGCGACTTCTTTATTTCTTGAGTTTATTATCTTGAATGCCTGGAGAAATGCAAAAATTTCTGCAGTAAATATGCTACAAGTGTCTTCAAGAGCGGTTGTGTGAAGGGTTTCGTTTGATAAAGTTTATATAATTGATTGAATAGATGAGGCTTTTACTCAATAACTAATAATAACTGAACGATGAAGTCAAACAATTTAATTTGTTTGAATCTACATTATATTCGAACCTATGTTCAACTTATAGTTATGACTCAAACGCGTCACAACTTCAACTTGAGCATAGGTTCAAAAAATATAATGTAGATTTAAACAAATTAAATTGTTTTATTTCGTCGTTTATATAATTGATGTTATTTATCTCTAATTTGTTATTGGGGAACTGTAAATCAAAGTACACTGAAACAATAAATACATAAATTCCCATACCATTTCAAAACTGATTATAAAAAAGCTTTAGTGTGTGCTTTAATACCGACAAGATTGATTGATTAGACACTACCGGACAGAGACTTAGAGTCCTTGGCACCTCAGCCTTTGTGCTTTTTGTGCCGTTTATATGAAAAAACCAGTAGCACTTATCAGTCTTTTCACTAGATCCTTCTTGGAGAAATCCTCTCCTGGATACTCTAGTTCTAGGAGACCATATCTTCAATGAGATAATGCTTCACAGTCAAAGATAATGTGAGAAGATGTTTCCTCCTCTTCCATGCACAACTGCCAGATAGGTTCCTCTCTATATATACCGATTGTATGCATGTGCTTCCTCAGGGTATAGTGGTGACCGGTGAGTAAGCCGGCACTGACCTCATCTGGCCCCTGCTGAGGCTCTACAAGATAGTAATGATCGATATTGAAATGGACACACTTTCCTATTGATAGAGATGATAGGGTATTTTTTCAAAATATACATGGTGTACTCTAGATGTTAAGCTTCTTATTTCATATTTAGAACAAGATACAACTATATCAAATATAAATTTCCACATCATTACCCCAAATTTAGCTCCATCCATTTCTTCAGATACTTCCAATCTACACTCGATTTCAAATTAATGACCCTCCCTTTGGATAAATATGGTAGTCGATTATTAACATTCAGCATCCAACGTTATCCGCTGACTCTCATGAATTTCTAATTTGAACCAACCCCGTTCTCAACAACTTTTTGTTCCTCTCGGGTCATCGGTATGCCAATCGATACATAACAAATTTCAATTAATTATCATATCTTGTGAACAAGAAAACACACAAAATCTTCAGGAAATTAATCCGAGCTTGGATTGTTGAAACATTAATGGGTTATATCGTTGGGAAATTCAATAAGATCTTTTGTTTATTTTTGACGTTACTTTCAAGATAATAACTTGAGCCGAGGGAGTATTTTTGAGATAACAGAACGTCGCTCCAGTGAATATCGACAATCGGAGGGGAGTTTGATAAGTCATTAGGGAAGAGAAAGTGGTATTGGAGAATCATTCAAGCACACTGAACATCCTTAACCCATTTATGGCCAATCTTATTGCTACTTGTTAAAATCTTCGTAATGGAGACTGGCAGTTGTGCTAGTTGGAGAAAGCATATGCACACAATGAACCTAGCAGATGACAACCTATGTAGGTTTTTCCACAAAGAAGACGAGACAGCGGAGCACATACTAGGTTAGTGCGAAGGCCTAGCTAAGATGCGGTTTCACCTATTTGGAGGGCAGAGGGCCACGCAAGGGAAGCGGTCTAATAGGTCAAGTAAAAAGAATAAAGCTGGATATCGAACTCTAAATATAGGGATGTCTACAATAGATATGCAGAGGTCGCAGTGGTATAGGACAAAGAGCCACTCCAATTCTAATCTAATCTAATCCAATCACAACTTCTTCAACCCATTTATGGCCCATCTTACTGCTATTTGATTTTTGTTTCGGAAACTGGCAGTTGTGCTAGTTGGACTTTTATTTGAACAGATACATACTAAGTGGCGATAGGAATGAATCGAGAAATATTCTCAAGTTCTGTATATGTATCAATATATGTATCTGTAGAGTATTGAGGGTAAGTGTAGGCTCACAGCACTTAGGCCACATGTGACCCATTGTACATCCTCCCGAGGAGTTGTCCTCCTAGGGCATCGTCCATCCTGTCCTTCCCAGGAATGTGGACAGGTCACTAGGAGACATCTCCTTTATATCGGCAGGTGTAAGTAAGTAAGTAATCTTTATTTAGCTCCAAGCTAATTACAAACAACTAATTCTATTTATATACAATATACAAAAGAAAATAACTCAAAACTAAAATGTCCCATTTCTAAGGAATAAACTCACATTTTTATTGAATATGTACACATTTTTACTGTTTTTAATATCAGTTGGTAGCGAATTGAGAAGTCGAAACCCATCAGAGAACAGTGATTCCATGAGAAATGATTTACTTGTAAATTCTACATTATAATGTTGGATTGTACGTAATAATCGGCCATGGAGTTCAAACCTAGATACTAGTAGATCAGTTAGGTACTGACGTAATTTTTTATTAATTATCTTGTAAATCAACATCACTTTAGCTTTTTCAACATTTTGTTGGACTGACAACCATTTCAATTGTCTAAACATTTTTCAATAGGAACGCGCCTACTACATTTGAGTAATATTCTCAAACATTTGTTTTGCAATATCTGCAGACGAGTTAGTTGTTCTTTGGAGCATTAAAGTAACAATGATGTGCAGTAATTGAAATGAGGAAGAATTATAGAATTGTATACTAATCTTCTTGACCATTCAGATAACTCTCTTGCAATTCTCCCACAAAAATCCAATTTTTTGCCTAACTTTTTACATAAAAAGTCCGCAAACATGTCAAAAGTCAACTGAGGGTCAATAATAACACCTAAATATTTCATTGTCTTTACTCTTTCGATCTGAATATTATTTAACACGATCTTATGATTTGTACAATAAATCTAGAACTATTGTTTTTATTACCAATAACCATATATTTGGTTTTATCAGCATTTAGTTTCAATTTAGAAGCACATAACCAATCGTACAAAAGCTGCAGCTCATTATTTAATACAGTTGTAATTTGGTCATAATCACTGCTAGCAACGGATATAAGTGTATCATCGGCAAATAAATTTACAAAACAATTTTTAAAAACATGACATAGATCATTAACATATTATATGATGAACAGTAATGGCCCTAACACACTACTTTGCGGTACACCGTAACAACTTTCCACTTTACTAGAGCAAATGTTATTAATCCTCGTTACGTGATGACGATTTGTTAAATAGTTTTCAAGTAGTGTTAATGCCGATGATGATATGCCATAAATTCTCAATTTATCAATAAGTTGCTTCCGATTTATAGTTTCAAACGCCCGCTTTAAATATACAAACACACTCACCCAACACACACTCTCTTATTGACGATAACACCGGACACTCGCATAAGACATGCCTGGCAGTTTCATTTTCCTGTTCACACATCCTGCATAGGGGTGTGTCTACTAGCCCCATAGTATGGAGGTTTTTCCTCAGTTGACAGTGGCCAGTCAGAAATCCTACTGTTAAACGTAGGTTTTTCCTGGTCATCGCCAAATATTCCTTCGGTGCCAGCTTCCCAGCGTGATCCTGGCAAGACTGCATCCCATGATTCCATCCCATCTCTTAGTGGATTGAGCATAGGTGTAACGTTTGGCTAGTTCCGCAATTGTCGAAGTCGTTAGGCCGTAGGTGTCACTGGGTCCTGAAATTTTTAGTCCAGCCGCTTCCCTGGCTAAAGAATCGGCAATGCGATCACCTTTACTCCTGTTTCACCCTTTAACCCACCTCAGGATAATATTGTTATTTGCCGAGGCGTTAATTAAATCTTGGTGGAACTCTTGTACTAGCCCCGATATTCCAAAGTTGATAAAAGCTGTGAGCGATAGTATCAGTCTATAAACAGTTTTTTTTTCGACCAATTCCAAAGTGTCAAAAAAAGTAGGCAAAAATATTGATACTTTATATAGAACAAGCCTCAAAGACATGACTATACTCGTATAACGAGGCAGTTCTTTATGATAATGTATTAGTTTTGAGAACGATCCCTCTCTCATTGTTTGTTCGCTGTAAACAAACTTGCTTGTAAATTAATGGCGAACAACACATCCACCGTGTTTCGTGTGAAGTATTTTCACGGTAACAAGCCAACGTACAACCGATATTAAAACGCGGTGTATATAATTAATGAATATAATTTTGTGCGGTAGGAGCGGAATAAAAAAAAATGATACTGTTTTACAGGAAGTTTAGCTCGATAATTGGAAAAATTATAGATTTTTGTTCTCGGAAGAGAACCAAAAAACGCCTCAACTTGGACGAAATGTTTTGGTAGAACTTATAATTCAAAAACAATGTGGAATTGCAAACAATCCTTTGAGTAACTGACTAGACACAACGAAAGTAACTTTGTTATGGGTACCAGGGCATGGAGAATTTGTCGGAAATGAGATCACAGTGCAGCCAACTGTAGATAATATGTATGTATATATTTTGGGGTGAAACATTCACTAAGACCTAAGAGATCTATCAAGCCCCCTTAATTCCACTGAGGAGAGTCTCAGAAACTAGTAGCTTCTTTACTTCTATATCCCGGAGGAATTTTGGGATACCTGCGGCTCCAGCTTAGGTAAATGTTCCTCTTGTATCCAAAAATATCCCAGGTGCTGTGCCCTAGGATACCTACTGAAGTGCTGTGCAATTAGAAAGTATGTGAATGGAGGTTTCTTTTTACATGCCACAAAATCCTCATTCTTCTTTCTTCATTATTTTCAACTTTTACAGGTGCCCATCCAGGCGACAATGTGAGGATTTCTGTCAAAGCTCTTAGCGCTGTTTTACTTTGACTTATGCATTCATTTGATCTCAACAGGTTGAAGTCACCTAACCAGAAGAATCTTCGATTGCCTAAGCTCTACTAAATCTTTCCGAAGATCAAATCTCTTCTATTCGGCTTTACCAATTTCTTCCAATATTAAATTGCAGCTGATTCCGCAAAAGGGTATTTCAGTCCCCCACTTTGCTAGTTCATCTGCTATTCTGTTTACTTCTATTTCAGTTTGTCATGGAATCAACAGTTAGGTGACTATATTGTTCTAGCCTAGTTCATTGGACACTGCTTACTCAGATACTAAGTGCCTGATCAGGTCACAGATCTAAGAGGATCACAGTTCTCAGAAGCCTGGATCTATTGGACTGGTATATAGATGTGGTGTATTTATTATTCGTTTCGGTAATTATTTGGGAAATTATACCACAATATTTTCCATATTTTCAAATCCGTTGTTTCGGTAGCGTTCCAGTTACTGTTATCAAGAACCATTACGTACCACAGAACCAACTTGTTTTGTCATAACAGGAGAGCATTTCTAGGGTTTAAACGTTAACATTGAAAAACTAAATACAAACAAAAAAGGTAGAACGTGTCGCGGGACACACGGTAGGAACTTTAGTTCCTTTTAAGCAAAAATTATGTAATACATTTTACGTTATAGATAAACAATTTGCATATTCCTCGGTGGTCGAGTAGTAAGCAAACCAGACTCTCACGCGGTAGACCCGGGTTCGATTCTCCGTGAAGAAGTTTTTTTTTATTGTTAATTCCATTTTTAAACAATTATTCTGCTTGATATTAATAACGACAACAGGTAGACGTTTGAAATATTTAGCAGAATATTCATTATTATAGATAATGGTACGGTACCCTTCATGAGGGAGTCCGACTGGCAACATCTACTTATAACAGCATCGTATATTTAAAAAAGGAAACCGTAGCATTATACAAATTGGACATTCAAGAACTGTATGTTTACCACAAAATTAGTGGAAACATAAAATTGAATTATTAAATTTTTATTTTGAAGATTTTGCATAGAATTTTAATATAGCATCGGTGGTTCAGTTGTAGAATGCTCGCCTTCCACGCGGGCGGCCCGGGTTCGAATCCCGGCCGGAGCATATGAATCGCTGCTTCGTAAACGAGAGAGAGACTAAGGAGAGAGCACAAGCACGCAAGCAAGGCACATAACGTAGCGTAACGTAACGCGTAACGGTCAAATCTTTTGCGTCGCGACCCCTGGTCGCTCAAACATAACCTGACGTAAAGAACTAAACTTCCAAAAATGTATAATTCCATTATTGTAAAGTCATATAAGAAAGTAAATAATTCTCTCTTGAAAATGAAAAATAAATTGGACTCAATACTGTTTGGTCCCTACGATGGAGTAGGAAACTTAGCTTCACGATAAATAGCTTACAAGATACAGCCTCTCTAAATCAGACACTTTGTAAAGCTCCAGTTTTTGTAGGATTGGACTGTGACTAGTTAGAAGACCCGTTATAACGGTAAAGGATCGTATTAACCTAAATGTAACAATGAACTTTGGCCAGAACAAGCTAGACTCTATCGAGTTTTATGATTAACTTCATAGTTATTGATTGTAATACACTATAATGTTTATGCTAGCATTATTTCCGCCTACAAATTAACTAATCCGCATGTTTCGTTGATAAGCATATCTAATCAATATTATTGAAGTTATTTTTAGCTCTTCGCTGACTCTACTGCTCTCTATTCTATCATTCAAGAGGCTCAGCTTGAGTAGCTCTTCAGTTTTGTGTGCCACAGCTCTCTCATAAGTTCACGGCATTCACTTTATTCTCAGATCAACTGGTATAGTCATTCTAAGGTAAGTGTAATGACAATAAAATGGAGCAATGTTGCCAGATATATTTTCTAAAATTGGTAGGCTCACTATACAAATGTTGCCCATTACATTACAATAAACTGTTGGTTCGTGAAGTTCTTAGAGAGCTAGTTTGGGAATATTCCTGAAAAAAAAGGTCACACGGGACACACGGTAGGAACTTTAGTTCCTTTTAAGCAAAAGTTATGTAATACATCTGACGTTAAAGATAAACAATTTGCATATTCTTTGGTGCTTGAGTAGTGAGCACACCAGACTCTCACGCGGTAGACCCGGGTTCGATTCCCCGTGAGGAATTTTTTTTTATTGTTAATTTTATTTTTAAATAATCATTCTGCTTGATATTAATAACGACAACAGGTAGACGTTTGAAATATTTAGCAAAATATTCATTATTATAGATAATGGTACGGTACCCTTCATGAGGGAGTCCGACTGGCAACATCTACTTATAACAGCATCGTATATTTCAAAAAGGAAACCGTAGCATTATACAAATTGGACATTCAAGAACTGTACGCTCACCACAAAATTAGTGGAAACATAAAATTGAATTGTACAATTTTTAAGTTACCTTTATTACAGTTTATAGAAATTTTTATTTTCTAGATTTTGTCCTAAGTGGGTCGTGGAAAAAATATGCTGCTCGACTCGTGTGGATTGTCCATATCGCATTTGAACGATTGAGCACTCCACCTACGGCGTCGTGCTCAAACTTCGTTCTCGTGCGATATGGCCATCATATCCACACTAGTTGCACAAACTACTATTTCTATCAAAATATGCCCCTTTACATTTAAAAACAACCTGCCAAATGTCAAATCAATTTATCCATCCATTTTAAAGTTTTCGAATTAAAACATTCAAGTTTTCAAAATTTCAACACCCTGTATTTCGAAAAGTAAATGTGCTAGACCCCTTAATCGCGCCAAAAAAATTATGGAAATAATGGTAAAAATGTATCCGAACAAATTCAAGTAGATCACCAGCGCTGCGAATACCAGCTTTGCATAGAATTTTAATATAGCATCGGTGGTTCAGTGGTAGAATGCTCGCATTCCACGCGGGCGGCCCGGGTTCGAATCCCGGCCGAAGCATATGAATCTCTGCTTCGTAAACGAGAGAGAGACTAAGGAGAGAGCAGAAGCACGCAAGCAAGGCACATAACGAAGCAACGTAACATAACGCAGCATAACGTAACGCGTAACTGTCAGATCTTTTGCGTCGCGACCCCTGGTCGCTCAAACATAACCTGACGTGAAGAACTAAAGTTTCAAAAAGTGTAGTTGATGGAGGATAGGAAAGTATTATTGATATAGAATCTATTTGTTGGTTTAGTGAGGTTAGATGATTAAGTGGACTAAGTTAATTGATATTAATATAATATTTATTAGTACTAAGACGTTAGGGTGAGTTTTATGAATATAATTGATTTGTAATTAATTAGAATGGCATTATGAAGACCATTTGGAAAGACATTTCAAGATGATATATCACGGGAATCTAATAATTTGGCGCTACATATAAATGACTTAGCCATAAATGATACTAATGATAGAACCGAATTTAAAAACAGCCTTATTAATAATAAAATTAAGATTATTCTAACATGACTTTAAAACTAAATTATTGAAAAGCATATTAATAAATACATTTAACATTATCCTAACACTAGAATGATACTAAATCCTTGGTAATCAGTTAGGGTATGTTTTACACTGTGCTACACTGTGTTGACCTAACCTTTTTTATTTAAATGTCAGTTTGAATAATTGTCCGCGGAGCGGGAGAATTATTCTGTCAAACTGACACGAAGAAATGTTACAAAGAAAAATAAGAGTGAATATTAGTTGCTTTTTTTCTATCCACCGGCTTAGCTTAGCTAACTACAGAATTCTTAGCTGAGCTGAAATATAGTTCGAACGCACATCATTTTTCTGTCAAACTGACACGAAAAAATGTTACAAAGAGAAATAAAAGTGAATTTTAGTTGCTTTTTTTCTATCCACCGGCTTAGCTTACCTAACTACAGAATTCTTAGCTGAGCTGAAATGTAGTTCGAACGCACATTTCAATCGCTGTGAAGTCGACAATATCAGCGCAAGCGCATTTGCATACAAACAAAGATGGATAGGTTAACAAATAAATAAATCAAAAATTTATTGAATCAGAACTTTAAACTTCGAAATAAAAATTACCAGTGAAATCTGGAAAATAGTAGCTCAGAAAATGAATTTACTAGATCCACATTTGGAACAACACAACAGGTCTCGAAGTCGAGGTCTTTATAAATTGAAATGAAAATTTAAAACGGATTCTATCAAAAGAGCTCCAAATATCATGTTTTTCAAGGTTAGAATCTTTATCAGATGTCAAAAATGAGTGACTTTTCTTGCGTTCGTAATTTTAGTGTAAATTAATCGAACTAGTCATCAGTTTTATCGAACTCGAAAGCTGATGTTTCCGATGGATTTAACATTTGTAGGTTAGAATTAGATAACCTTTAATACTGACTGTTTTTGCGTGATTGATGTAAATTCTGCAAGTAGTAACAGCAGCAGTAGCAGCTCCGATTCTGATGCTGAAGAAGAATTGAGAATTGTAAGGGAGTGTCACAAGAAAAATGAGGGATATGTACTAAGTGTGGTGCAAAATTATGATCTTAACGATTTTCGAAATCATTTTAGAATGACTAATGAATCTGTTGAAGTGAGTTGAAGAATTTTACTACGAGTATAGCTCAATTGGTTTTGTTTTCTTGTAGATGTTTATTACAGAGTTGCAGATAGAGAAATCTGTTGTATGTCTAGGAAGACCACTTGTTCCTGTTTTGGATGATGATATCAACTCTTTGGTGTTTGGCCAATCAGGAGATAGGTTTGGCTTCAGTCCAATTTTCAGCATATGATGATTCAAATGACAGTGGCCTGTTAAAAGGCCTGTTAGAACACGTAGGTCATGCCTGCTATAGTCTAACATTTGTTTGGAGACATTCTTCGAAGGATGTATTAAAGCCTTTGAATGAACCAATCCTGGTAAATTATGCCAGAAGTCTGAAGCTCTTCTTGCTGTCTAGGTATTTAGTGTTTGTTTGGTAAAACTTCAAATATCTATGCGTGTTTAATTCTGAAATCCTGATATCGCGATTATCGCGAGAGTTCACGAATGAACCAAAATCGAGTTTACCACGATTTATTAAGTAATTAATATAGGCACTGTAACGGATCAAATTTCATGAGTTTCGCAAGCAGGCGTGAGATTAAAAACAGTTTCCTGAAATAAGGGGAACATTTGTATGGTGCTTTATCTTATTATCAATACATTGACATTAGAAACACTATACTCGTATATTTGTGATTTTTCAATTTTATCAGAGTCGCCACTGACACTATCTTTACGTCACAACGCAAATGTGTCCCACCTGCTTTTAATAAAGATATATCCACATAGACTGGAAAATCTCCAAATGTACAATATTATTTTAAAATCAAAACCATATTATGTAACTTCCTCTAAAAGATAACGATATTTGAATTTTCCTCACATTGTTGAATTGTTTATAACCCGAGGGTATACGTATACGTTTCGCATTGCTAGATTATTGATAAGAGCGTTTCATGATCAGAACAGGAGAAATTGAAAACGATGAGAGTTTTTTTCTTTCTATTTAAAGCTGTTTAATCTAACCAACTCCCAATCCGCTTATCCATCAAAAGTCGCTTTGTCGGTATAGTCGTTGAGTTCATATGACATGCAAGCCAGAGATGTAACTTTAGTTCGAATAAATTGCACCAAAAATTAATCGAGTTTCACTTTTGTGATCGATAAATGGAATTTCAAACAAGGTAAGAAAAATAGGAAACTAACTAACATATTATATTTTCAAATCAATGATATTATTCATATTAGAAATAGCATCAAGACGGAATTAATTGATTCAAAACTATCAACCCGCACCGGCTTAGCACTGGTTCTTTACAGAATATAATATGTTACAACGCGGAGATGTAGCTTTCGATGAAATTAGTTGAGTATATCGTAGCTAACAAATAATCGATAATCTTCACTCGTTATACATAATATTGATTTTGAGTGGCAATTATTTATGAGGCAAACAAAACAAAAAGCATTTGGGCGCGGTGCGAGGAAATGGTCGGCTATTGCATCAAGCGAAATGAATGTTACTATCGGGTCCGTAATTTTTTTGCGATTACTTTCAAGACATTCATTTAAATCATAATGACAGGACTGGAGGAAGATCTTAGGGTGTCTAGAGGGAAAAGGAGAGTTATAAGAAGAATGGTGACAGGCGACTTCAATGCCAAGAATACTGCCTGAGGAGGGAGGAAAAGTGTTGACATCCAACGGATTGGTGTTGCTGCATTATGGACTATTGCCCACCTTCGTGAGGGGTGACGGGGGTTCATCATTTATTGACATAACAGCGTGTGATGAATGGCTGGGGAAAAGAGTGAGTAGTTGGAGGGTACTGGAGGATGAGGAAAGCTTGAGTTTACATAAGTATGTGGAGACGAATATAGGAGAAGGGAGAAAGGAATTGGTGGAAAAGTGGGGATGGAAGTGGACGAAGGCTGAGGCAAAAAGAATGAGGAAGAAAGTAAGGGAAGAGATAGGGAGGGGACTTGGACATGATGTAGAGAAACTGTATGATGTGATACAGGGCTGCAGGAGAGAAGGAAAAGGGGGTAATAGGCGCAAATGGAGGGCTAATTACTGGTGGGATGAGGAAATAGAGAGTCTGTGGAGGGAGTGTAAGAAGGAACGAAGACGAATGTTGAGGAGAAAAGTAGGGATGGAGGGAAAATGTGGATTTAGGGAGAAGAAGGAACTGGATCGCAGGGTGAAGAGGGGAAAAGAAGAAAGTGGGAAGAGTTACTGGGGCGCGGGAAATGGAAAGCAACCCATGGGGGAAGGCGTATGAGATAGCGGTGAAAAGAATGGGTGGAAATAGGAACGTGGAGCTAGAGGAAAATTGGGAGAAAGAAATTATAGAGAAATTGTATACAGGGGTAGAAGGAGGTGTGGAGGGCAGAACTCGGGAAGCCCAGAATACTAGAGAGATGGGGAAAATGAGAGGAATAAGGTCGGTAGAGAAGTGGGAAGTAGAGGAGGGAGGGAGAAATGTTAAGGTAAGGAAAGCCCCAGGAATAGATGGCCTGAGAGGTGATATGGTGAAGAGGCTGTTGGATGACAATGGAAAACAGGATACTGAGAAAGGAAGAGTTCCCGGAAAAGTGGAAGGTGGCCAGGGTGATCCTTGTGAAAAAGACGGGTAGGGATGGGAAGCGGGCGGGGGACTACAGGCCCATCAGCCTGCTGTGTGGATTGGGTAAATTGATAAAGGGGATAATAAAGGTTGGGATTAAGGAGGAAGTTGATAGGAATGGGGGTTTTAGGGAAAACCAACATAGGTTTGTAGAAGAGAAGTCATGCATCTCAGCGCTGGGCAGGGTGGTGGACTTCGTGCAAAGAGCTGGGCAGGGTAAAGGTAGGAATAAGAAATTGGCCCTGCTTGTGTTCTTCGACGTGGGGAACGCGTTCAACAGTGTCAGTAAATGGGCGGTATTGAGCGCGTTGACAAAGCTGATGGTGGAGGGAAAGAAAATTCGGATAGAGGAAGCGGTGAAGTATCTGGGGGCGTGGTTGGATAGCCAATTATCCCTCAAAACCCATATGTTGAAGGCTACACAGAAGGCAAAAGTAAGGGCAGCGTGGCTGTGAAGATTGATGGGCAATGTAAAAGGACCGGGAGAATGGAAGAGGAGGATAATTGGTAGGACGGTAGAGCAGAGTATGCTGTATGGCGCGGAAGTGTGGGGTGAGAAACCAGGGGTGAATGCAAGGTTTAGACCACTCCTGCGGGTGCAGAGAGGAATACTTTTGAGGGTGGTGCAGGCTGTCACGTGTGTCATTGGACTTGATGGCTAAAGCCAGACAGAAACGCTGGAGGGGTGCGAGCAGAGAGGAAGTACAGGAATGGATGGATGAGGGAATGGAGAGAAGGTGGGATGAGTATGAGGGCGCGCTAAAAGGAGCGATTGGGAGCAGGAGAAATTGGGTGGACCGGAAATTTGAAGAGGTGAACTACTTCTTGACGCAGGTGCTCATAGGGCATGGGTCAAGAGTGGGTTACCTTCCTCGAGAATAACTCTATCCATTGGTGAAGACAACATAAAGATCAGTGCAGTAGTTTTTCAGTTTATCGCGAACAGACAAGCGAACATAAGGACAAATTAAGATGAGCAGAGATACATAGTGAAGTGAAGGTCACAATGTATTATTTCCAGGCAAAGGTCTACATCATGACAGAAACAACAAGCAATATAATTAATAGCCAGACAGTCATTGCCTCGCCAAGAAGTCACAATGTGTAGAAATAACAGGAGAAGACCAAATTAATTGTGGGATCGCACTAGAGTATGAATTTGTATGCCAGGGTGTACAAGGCTGAGCAGCACAATATGCAGAACAGAAAAAAAGGCATGCCTGCTTGCCTGCGGATTCCCATAATTCCGACTAGAAAAAAGAAGTAACCATACGAGCCAAGTGAACTTGGTATACGAATCAGTCTAAGGTAGGTGAAGTAGCCGGAAGTGGTAAGTGAAGTAGCCGGAAGTGTCGTGTGAAACAAAGGAAAGAAATAAGATCGCAGGAAAAACTATACTGTTCAGTTGCCATGTTCGCAGACAGACAAGCTACACTAAACGTATTTGGTTCCATAGAGGTCAGTTATTGTAGACAAGTGTGAGATTGTGTACACGATCCTGACAAACCGAGTTGGAGACTCAGTACACGAGGATCTTAGAAAGAGTGGGAGAACAGACAAGGCTTCAGACTCACTTATGCTATTTATTGGACTGCAACTTTCTTGTGCATTGTAAAATCGACAATGCCATAGCCACAAGAAAGTGAGAGGCACAGAAATCTTCATAATAACGGAAAATATCACCAGAAGAGAGACATGCTAAGTAGTGTGTATAAAAAGTGTAAAAGTTTAACTCCATAAATATCAAATTTCTTTGTTTTTTTGAATAGAACCACCCGTTTTTTCTTTTTTATTGCATTCAGGGGTAGAAAATAAGGCAAATTCATGTATACTTCCCTATACCTAAACCTTACCGTTATCCAGATATTGAATGTTTTCTGTAAATTTTGAGAGATGTAGGTGTGATCCAAATTTTATTTTGACCCGTTGATACGAGCACTAAGAAATAAAATAGTTATTTATGTAACTAGTGTGTAAAGTAGCCTTTTTTCGACGAATGTGAATATTGTCGACAATCACATGAGTCGAAAAAAAGGTCTTTACACACGAATTTCATACAATATTTTTTCTACTAGCGAATATTTAATTAAAATGCAAAAGTTTAATAGTAATTTTCTTCGCGCACTAGTGCGTAAAGGAACATACTTTACGCACTAGTGCGTAAAGTAAGTTAAATCTTTAACGCTATTATTAATTTCTAATAAGATATATTTTTTCCGTAAATACTCATGGATTTTTGGGGCAGTAAATCATTCGCAGCATTCTGTGCAAAATCGAATATATTTGTTGGTGTATTTGCCAAGTAATCTGAGAGATCGTCAGAGGAATCCATCTTTATTTTTATAATAATCTAAAATAACATCATAGTTTTCTAAAAATATTCAATTCTGGAATATAAAATACAATTGCTTACCCTAGGTACAGTCGGAAAATCTCAATTTAAATTTTAAATGTCAGATTCAATTCACAAAGAAATGTCAGTCACTCACCGCCAACTTATGCCCATTTACCGTATTATTTCCAGTACTCAATAATTATTTAACAATAATTATTATTAGGCTACTTTACCGAATTCTATAGGTTTCTATCTCCAATTTATGAAAAAAACTTAGATTTAATATCCGTTTATTATACCTATATTTTTATAAGACTAGATATAATATAACTACATACATATTGGAATTTTTTCTTTACGCACTAGTGCGTAAAATAAAGTTTTACGCACTCGAAAATGTGTCTTAAGTACGTACTTTACACACGGTAGTAGAAAAAAGATTATGTAAATTTGCTTTTAATACATGGTGAATATGGCAAAGTTGTTACAAAAACATTATGTGCTTTATTTGCAGTAAGATATCCTGCATCTCTAAAAATGTACAGAAAACATTGATTATCTGGATAACGGTAAGGTTTAGGTATAGGGCAACACTCCATTATGCAAAAATGGTAAAAACTTATTCAGATGAAATCTTCCCCAATAAATGGATAGGACGAAGAGGTACTATCGAGTGGCCAGCTAGATCGCCAGACCTCACGCCGTTAGATTTTTTTCTGTGGGGTTATCTCAAGAACAAAGTATATGCAACACCACCAACTAGCATTGTAGACCTCTAAGACAGGATAACTACAGAATATTTCACCTCAAACTTTAAACAAAGTTAAAAAGGAGTTCTATGGGAGACTGTGTGATTTCCACACTGTATGTATTTTGTTCGCAAACTTAGCCTGAATCTTGGCGTTTGCCTGCTGGTTATTTTATTGGAATAAATGGATACCTCTGCAAAATTTTCATGTGTACTTTTTATCAGTCTTCATACTATTTATTACCTACATATACAACCTTGGTCACATGATATAAAGTCACTGATAGCTTGTATGCACTTATGCTTAAGAATGTTTTGTTCAAATGTCTTCAAAGATATTTCTAAAAAGTCGGTTATCGCGAGGGGTTATGGTCTGGTTAGGTTGGTTTACCTCAATTATATTCTTTACCATAAGTCAAACTACAACATTTCCATAATGTGGAGAGCTTTTTTCGGAAAGCGCAATAATTATCGGTAGTGCTTATGCTGGGGCGCTTTTAACAAAAGCGCTTATGTCGGGGTAGTCAACATGCACTTCAGAGAAAAAATAATCCAATACAAGTACTCAGCAAAGTCACTGTAAAATATAGTATGTGAAAAAGATCTTTATAATATTTAAAATGTGTATCTTAATACCAAGGATGGCCATTTAACAAAACATGTCCCGGTTAAATACCACCCGGAGACCGATACCGTATCCAGATTGTGCGATTTCGAAGAGAGGAATGTAGCCCCAAAAATTCACAGTATATAGGTACGTAGGTATTAAAACTAAGCAATAAGATACCAGCATGTGATATGTTTTTAGAAAGATCTGCTTGAATTTTTCGAAAATGGTGTTAAAAACTTGAACCAGACTTTCCTAATTTCTGTATTATATCTCGCACAGAATGGAATCTTAATGATACAATAAAAATATCTGTTTTTAAGCAACTGGCATTGTTGGTTGTGTTAATTGTGAATTATTATGTACATTCAACATTTCAACTGCTATCTCGAAGGAAGTAATTGTAATTTATGGCAGTTTTATATGAAGGCATTAAGGAGGAAGGTTGAAAAAGAGAACAAACGGTCGTCGTTTGTGTAGTTTTTGACATTTTTTCCCTTGAAAAAAAAACAATTTTGAATCACTATTTTCAAGACAATGTTGACTATACAGGGTGCTTTAAAGTAGAACTGTACAAAGAATTGGGAAACTTACGAAATTTTCTATAGGATTTTCAGGATAAAAAGACGATGATGTCATTTTTAGTTACTTTCCTGCTTATCAGAATAAATATCAATTCACCAACCGTAAATACAATTCATCCTCAACAATCAATTTACAGCTAACGGGTTGGCAAAGCTTCAAGACGTTGTCAGATTAACTGGTAAAATTCCCCAGTTTGTTTTGACGTTCATTGACATTCGATTATCGTCTAGTATTCACAAGTTTTTTTGGTGCTTTTCAATTCATTGTTTCCTTAAGATTAATAAAAACAGTTATCCTCATAACTAATTATTTAGGCAAATCTGCAGTAAGTATTTAATAAAATGCCGAAGCAGCTGAAGAGTGAATGTGTAAATGTTAAAGCTGTTTTGGACGAGAATGCCGTAATGGAGCCCGCTTCTCCCGCTTTCAGCTGTAAGAGACGTAAGTATTCGCTATTTGTATTCATTATTATCAATTATTATTGTTACATATTTAAATGAGGATGATTGAATGTTTTAAATGTTTGAGTAAAGTAAAAAACTACAGCTTAGCAACATCACAATATTTTGTTTTGCAACGGCATCATCTTTTTATCGTAAATAAACTATATCTCTTGTAGGGCTTTTAAAAGACAAATCAATATTTCAAGAAGAGGAACTTAGGCGAAACTAGAAACAGTAAAAGATGAATTTCATATGAAATTTGGAATAAATTTAGATATGCAACTTTAATTAAACTGTAATCAATGTCTTGAATAATTCAGTGTTGGAGGTTCGGTTGAAAGTTCAATTTGTCTATTAACTAACGAAGAATGGAAAATACTTTAAGTGTTCTAGTCGTATCTCCAATAGTTTATAAGATATTTGAGTATGTGAGTGGAGGTTGCTTCTTCCATGCCTTATAATCTACATTGATCTTTCGCTAAAATTTTGGCTCCATCTGTGAAGAGAACTGTGGTAAAAAAATTGGAAGTGTTTGCATTTTTTTTAAATACATATATGGAGCGGATTGTTAGTAGGTTGTAAATGTTTAACGCGCTGGATATAACAAATTTTTTCTACGATCACTATCGAAAGTCGTCTTTTGTACCTTGAAAAGCAGCTACAAAGTTGATGTTTTCCAGAGCTGTCATAATTTGACATCATTGGCGCTCTTGAGCAGAAAATAACTTTGGCGCACGCCTAATTTTATTTATAGATAAAAGGGAGCTAGTAGTTATTTTAGTATAAACTGTAGAATAAATAATTATTTTAGTTGATTTTCTAATATGTTAAAGCATCAAACAGTATTTCCCATAATAATTCAATGAGAAATAGGGAAATCTAAGAAATATCTGACATTAATGTAATAAGTGTTGCCTACGTACATAGGTACCCGAAACTGCAATCTGGAAACTGCTAACTACAAACAATGGCAATTAATTTTCTTTTGGTGTGATGCAGAAAAAATCTTGTGTGTATTTCGAGCAGAGGGTCCTTTGGTAGTCTCGACCGATTGCCGTGCTTCGGCTAAACTTTCTGTCTCGAATGCCAAAGTACTACTTTCTGCTCTTGATACACAAATAGCTATTCTTTCAAAAATAGTTTGTAACCAGAATTCACATGTTGAGCAGTTTTTCTGGTTGTTTGTCAATAATGGGCTCATTTACATATTTTTTTTCATTGTACCATTAGGAAGAGCATATCATTTTGTGGCTCTGTGTAGAAAATTTAAAAAATTAGACGTTAACGAGACTCTTAAGTCGCCTGAAAAATTAAGAGCATCAAACAGCGCTCCTCTCCGAATTTCAGGCGTGACGTCATCGCATATGAAATCTCTCCAGAAAGCGGATACCGCGCCGATCGTTTTTGGGTAAGATGACTACTTAGCTTATTATTATACGTTTTAGCAAACTCTAAACAGTGTTGTGTTTGTGAAATAAGAACGTTTAGAAATAATTTGAACTATTCGACACAATGGACCAGAACCAGAGTAAAAACAACTATAAATATTGTGCGGTTCCAGAATGTAAAAGTACTACGATTGAAACATTTATTTCTATTATTAAGGATGCAAAAAAATGGAAGCAATGGCAGAAAATCATGAAAGGACTCAAAGCATTCACTGATAAGTCAACATACTTTGTTTGTGTATTTTTAGGATTTCATTTTTCTTCAATCAGAATCGTTATAAATCACCTTATAAAATACGTTGTGAATCCATATTAAGAGGGTTATTGAAAACCACACGTTTGTATTAATCTTATTTTTTTTAAATACGTACACAATATCGTTCTTATAGCTCGTGGTGTTATTAATGTTCAAAATTATTCAATAAAATAATGTGTCAGTTCTTCACAAATTAAATTTTATTAAATACTGCTTTTTTCCAAAAAACAGGTAATATTTTTCAGTAGATCATCAACAAAACTGGCGTAGGTATATTATATATTTTAAAAGAAATTATTTGATTTGATTCAAAGTCCGGATCACCTCTAACAAATATCGCTTTTTTACCAGTGAGGTGCATGTGTATTTGAATTTGATGTAAACATTTGGAAATATTACCTGCTCCATCAAAATAAGTTTTTCTTGTTCTTTCCAACATTGGTGATTTAATTTCCACCACACACTTATCATAAATAGCATTTGGAGAAGATCCTTTGATTGGGCAATCTGCAGTTGAAACAATTAGAATTTTTTACTGAGTAACCTATAGCGTTATCTCCGTAACTTTGTCCACCAGACCAGGGATAAAATAAAACATCTGGAATCACCTTGTATATCATTATTTGAAAGAGCATTTATTTATGAAAATATTGACATTTTTAATCATTCCGGCCAGAAAACAGCCATAAACGATGTGTCACATAGTATAAAATTATAATTAAATAAACTCGTGTTTTTGATTAAAAAACTTCACAATCATTAGCAAGTCCGGTTCTGGAAGATTTAATGAGTCTGCCTTCTTAAAATTACGTCCACACATTCTATTTCATTCACACCAAATTTTGTAGGTAATTCAAAATACGCGAGGCACGTTACAGTCAGAAGCGTAATGTTGGTGCACATTAACTTTCATATGCGGTGACGTCACAGTCATAGTCTTCGCCCTTCTCGGTAATAATGTGCGTATTGTATTAAATTTATTTTTTATTGTAGATATGTAATTTTGTGATACCACGTACAAGTTGTTGAGGCTCTCAACATCTTCTGTGGGTTCTTTAATGTTTATTGTATTAGATTGTGTTGTATTTACTGTATGTTACTTGTATCAATAAACATTCATTCATTCATTCATATTTTTATCCCTAGAACTTTGTTTTACGACAGTTAAAAATGATTTAAAAAATTTAGTAGACGAGCCCATTTGAAGAGCCCGATCTACGAGTTGTAGAGGTCTTGACAAAAAATTATGCCTCTGGGCTAAAGGGTTCCAAGTCCAATAGCAGCTTAGCACATTCGAAAAATTCGATCTCTCATTTTACTAACACAGAAAATATTTTTTTTGTGTCGAGTGGATTTTTCTTTATTGTATGATAAAGAATGGAAGAGACTGGATAATTTAGCCTGTCGAGCTTGGAAAATTGTAATTACAATACAATATTGTCGAAAGAAGTACCTAAAAAGCTTTTACGTAGAACAATTTTTCGTTTAATTCCATTAGTTCGGAAGACATCGCAGGAAGCAGGAACGGTGTACGTCGCGAAAAGTGCAAGAGATTTTAAATTGCGCAAAGTACGTCATACCTTTTAGAAAGGAGTAGAAGACTAACTGACCTATATAAAAGAAAGTTCAAGTGAAAGACAAATATTTTACGAGGATTTTTTTTTCAAATTCCAATTTCGTGAAGATGGAATAAAACGTTTTCAGGTAATTTTAACTATTCTCTGTTTGAATGCAAATATTAGATATACAGTACGAGGAAGGAGTTTCGGTCACATGCGCCATAAAAGACAATGTGTCAGGAAATAAATAGCTAATTGTGTCTCAAGAGCAGAGAGTAGTACTTTGGCAGTCGAGACAGAAAGTTGCGGCAATCTGTCGGGACTGCCAAAGGACTTTCTGCCCGAAGTCACACAAGATTTTTTCTACCATCACACCAAAATAGAAATAATTGTCATTGTTTGCACTTAGCAGTTTCCAGATTGCAGTTTCGTGTACCTTTGTACGTAGGCAAAACTTATTACAATAATGTCAGATATTTTTTAGATTTCCCTATCACTCATTTAATTATTACGGAGAATACTGTTGGATGCTTATCATATTAGAAAATCAACTAAAATATTTGATTCTACAGTTTATATTAAAATAACTTCTAGCTCTCTTTTATCAATAAATAGGATAAGACGTGCGCCAAAGTAACTTTCTGCTCAAGAGCGCCATTAATGTCAAATTATGACAGCTCGCGAAAAACATCAACTGCTTTTCAAGGCACAAAAGATGACTTTCGATAGTGGTCGTAGAAAAACATTTTTGGAAGGGATAGGATTGAAACAGAGCTTGGTTTAACAGGAATATAACATAAATAAATGCCAAGTGTTTTTCCTTGGATAATATATTCCATCAATCTGTGGATGCGAGTCAATTAGTCAGGATCGTTTCAAAATTTAAGCACCTTTTGTGCATGTTCTATCAAACTAAGCGTTGGTATTTGTATCACTAGCAAATATATTTGTTCCTCCCTATGAAATTCTAATAGGCTGCTGTTTTTTTCAAAGTGGACTCGAATATATTCGCAATTTCACGGTCTAAACTAAAGCATGAGATGGTAGATTTTTTTCTTAAATCTTTTATATTCCATTTTGAACCCTACCTCGACTGAAGGAATTCCGAGAAGCGTATCGTTTTTATCTTCAACCGAAAAAGAATTGTCCTTATTCTCGCAATATCACGGATGATCACCTACCGGAAATACAGGCGTCAATCAAATATAGGAAAATTTAGATCAATGGAGATGTATTACATTCCACCAACGAGATCAATAATTACAGAAATTCATGGCTTACTTTTATTTTTTTTTCAAGATAGGATCTGCTTGATAAAACTGGCCAACGCCGTCTCTGTCGAGCACGAACTAAATTCGAAAAAAGGGATATGCATTAGCAGTAACTTGGTTGTAAAAAGAATTTGTGCTTTGGCAAGCAGTCACAATAAATTCCGATTACGCGAAAGGGAATTGTCATTGAAGTCTGTCGTTCACTGTCATTTCGTATGCAACCAAAGTAGGCTATCATTTAGTTTATCGGAAGTTTCTATACGTTAAAATATAAAGCTCAATTTAGAGAAACTACATATCAGTAAACCGAATCCTTATTGGGAACAAAAGTGTTTTCCAACAATAAGAAATAGTTAACTATTCATTATGAAAGCAAACGCGGAACCTGAAAAATAGCTCCGAATTAGATCACAAGGAGGTGAATTTTTTGGTAGACTACTCCACATCTATATCCTTGTCCAAAACATCCAGGCCTTTGGAGCGAGGTCTGTGACCTGATCGGGCTCTAACTGGACATATTCCAGGTCCTCCAGGCATAGGCGCACAATGGGCCTCTTCACCAAATGCTCAAATCTCAAAAAAATATTTTATTTGAAAGCTTACTGATAATTTTTCATTTTGTGTAGCTTAGTTTTGAATATACATGTCACAAAGCTGAATAAAAAGTTGAACAATAATATTAGGGTAATTTGAACACGCGTTTGACCTTGGGGCAAGTGACGTTATAGGGTCTGGAGTTATGTTGGCAGTATTTGTCAGAATGACTGGCCAAATGCTGCTACGGCTACGGTCGAGGCCAAAATACCCAACAAAGAAGTAAATGTTCCTCGTTTTGGCCAACTTTTTTTGAGCTTTTGCTTTTTCGAACCGTGATTTTTCAAACCTTATGAATTCTATGGAAATAACGGTCTGTCGTTTTCAAGGTTGTAGACTCTTTGACGTCACGAAGGATGGAGCAGTGACGTCACGTTCAAACCGCACGCTGCTTTCCATACCTTTGATAATTTTCTTGGGATAGGAATCAAGCTCCTTTTTCGGGGACATTCGGGGATTTAAAAATAAGAGGACATTTTTTCATAAAATACTTTAATTCAAACCAATAAAAAATACCACTGAAAAGGCCCATTATCTTGGAACTACAGATAATGTGCATCTCCGCCAAGTTTGAATGTTTCCCTATTCTCCTGGCCCATGTTGAAGAGATGGTATCTTTGGGAGAAGATAGAATTCTGGTCATCAATCTCAGATCAGATTTCCAGGAGCAGTGAGCGAAAGGTAGTAATGATTTTTTTGGCTGTTTTAGGCATCAACTATCTTTTCAGTAAACTGCACTACCTTTTCCCATTTTTGGACTTCTCTTCTGAAAGGAGTACATACTGCAACAGCCACAAGCTTCTTCGTAGTGTCCAGACAGCTGCTTGAGGGATTGGCAATTCCAGACTGTTTCAGACTCATAAGTTAAAGCAAGAGTAAAATGCTAGTATAGGTGATGTGGTATTCCAGAAATTGTTGAGTTACATTTTTATAGAAGTTTCAAGATTTACATCAGATCAAGATTTCAATATTTGTTGACTGAGTGTGAAGTGACTTGAATCAGAGGAATACTGCAATAAAAATTTTGACAGAGATACTAACAGAACCATGCAGCCTGAATGGTCACTAGTAGAAAAGGCAGCATAAAGATTCTGTGGATTGCAAGGAAATGTTCATTCACATACTTGTGAAATGTGAGCCACTACAGAAATCCTGGGCACACCATCAGGAAAACTTTCCAAAGGAAATTAGTGGAAAAATCGGGCACAATACATCTTTTTCGGGCGAGAAATCTAAATAGTGAGTTTGTTGACAAGTTTGAATAGACTGGGATGATAAAAGCTAACATTTGAGCCAAAGGAATAGGAGGGAAGCAGATCAAAAACTTTTTGAACCTGTCTGCTTCGCTAATGTAACCTTTTAGCAGTAACAATCCCAGTGCGCTTAAAGACTCACAATAAGTCCAAAAAAATCAGCTGGGCAAGGAATTACTTTACTATACCAAAGGACATCAGCAATTTTCTAGTGGAATCCACGACAGTAGAGCATTATCCTTTTTGATTGCACGGCATCATCCATCTTTAAATCCGTGTTTGGCTTGGTTTGGGCTTCAGTTTTGGGTAACACAAGCCAAAGAGAGGACGGTATTAACCATGTTGAAGCCATAGGCTGGTTGACGTACTGAGAGGGACTTCCAGGAGGACAAGTGCCTAATGAGACTTAAATGCTGTGGGGTTGACCTACGCTCCCAGCTTATCAGATGATATCACACTATCAAACTGTATTGTATTGATAATTTTTTACTGAATATAGTAACCAATCAAATTACTTAATTTCAAGTCATGTGTCAAATTTTATCCAATCACCGCTGTATTACAGCGATAATACCCTACATGTGGTTTTTTCAGTTTGGTGTTTATTTTTTATTAAAAATTAATTGAACGTCAAACTGACAACTGGATTAAAAATGTCGCGAAGATTTGGTATTGCATCTAACGATTCAATTAATTTACCAATTGTACTTTCCACAACTGTAGTTTTAAATAAAAATGAATAATATTTGATTAAAACTAATGAAGTTTGTATTGAACAGTATTGTGCGTCAGATTGACAATCAATTTTTTGATATCTACAAAGTAAAAAATAATCTTATCGAATACTCCTCAGGTCTTGATAAATACTTAAAATTTTGTCGTAGAGAATCCTTCAAGCGTGTTGCTCAAAGATAATAGCCCTCGGCCTGCGGCCTTGGGCTATTATCAAGCAACACGCTTTCAGCATTCTCTTTGACAAAATTATCTCGGTATTATCAAGACCCTAGGGGTATTACTACTGAAAATACTAGTTTGGAATTTCAATATCTTGAACGTTATTCATTATTTTTAAGGAATTTTTATCAGTGACAAAATCTCAATTAACTTCTCCACTGCAAACTCGTCCTACATACACACCGATCCAATTTCCCATCCAATTTTATACCACACAAAATACGAAAAAAAAATCTGGAAAGATTTTTCGTTTCACACCCAAAACAGGATATCGTAATTTTATTCCTAACCCAATCTAATTACATCCACAAAGGGATGGCTTTTTCCAAAAAGGAAAGAAACTGGTATTATCCATTACACAGAGATAAAAGGGTTATGCTTGGCAAAGCATCGCCATCACACAGTGGTGTTCCACTTTTTTTGAAATTTTTTTATTTCAATTATTTTGTACATCATACATTTGCACGCCAATGTAGTTATAAAAAAAAGTATTTCCGTTGGTGTTAATAAAATAAAAGTATATGGTTTTGATGTCCAGTGTAGAGTGGCTGTGCGTTGGGCAAGTATGATAAAAATTTGATATAAAATACTCTTTTATTGGAAACGTGTTAAAAAAGGGCCTAGAACGAATTCGACCATAAAATTCCATTTTGCGATTAACACGAAAGACAAAAATGGATTTTCAGTTTAGCGAAATAGAAAATTTAATTTAACACTTTTCGTTAATAAATCCAATTTAGGAAATTCCAGTTTTCTCTTTTAATAATGTTTGGAGTAAGTTTGCGTATTTCGATTCGAATCGACTAAATAAATCCAGTTTTTCAGTCATTTATTTGTTGTATGTACTTCGGTATTTTTAGTCACCATTTTCTTCATTTTAGCAATATTAACATTAGTTGAAGACTTCCCGTTTCAAAGAAAGAAATTTATCCAACGGATAGGTTAATTTTGGTGTCTTTGTCCCTCCCCATGGGAGGTGACCGAATCAATAAGATCTACTTTATACCGAAAAAATAAGTATTTCAGTATAATTGTACATTTATTGTTACGAGAAAAAAAACTTATTTGCTACAAATCACATATTTCTTCACCCGTAAAAAATCACATTAGCCTACAAATTATGTGGCAATTGAAACAAATAATTCTCACCCCACCTTTCCCTATTATTCAGTAACGGTCACCACCTGTATACGTTTGGCGTCAGTCTGCATGTGAAATTAGATCACTTTCTGCAATTTTATTAATTATTTTGTTTTTGTGAAGTATGTGGTTGGAATGCTCTGGACAAAAATAAGTTTGATAATAGAATGAATGAATTGTTAAACTCATGGCGATTACAAGAATTGTGAGATATCTTTGAAGGTGAGGAAATAAATTACAATTATATTCAAGTAGGTAGAAGTAACAAGCAAGCGAACTGTACCCCAAACATACACATTTCTCAATTGAACCTGTCAGATCTACTCCAAGAACTCCAAAAAACAACTATGGGGAAAGCATTAATAAGCACACTTAAGGATAGACAAAGCTGTATGGTTTCCATTCTATAAATGTATGGTATCTATTTTAAAAATGTATAGTTTTCTTTTTAATAGATCAAAATATTTAGCAGCAAGTTTTTTATTCAAATCAAATATTAGTTAGGCCATATGGAAAATCATATTCAATTGACATAATAAGATTTTGATTGTCACAAATGAATCTTTTTCTCGGTGTACATGTTTTCAACATTTCCTTCAAATAAAGTGTTTTTTCATGTTTTCTTTTTAAATTTATTTGTCTAAAAATATTGTGATTGTACAAAAAAATCTTGTGTGCAATTCGACCAGAAAGCGCGTTGCCGCTTTCGGCAGATTGCCCGGCAACTCTCTGCCTCAAGCGGCAAAGTATCATTTTCCGCTCTTAATACACAAATAGCTATTGCACCTCAAGATGGAGCAGATAATTGATATAGTTAGCAGTTTGTGTCAATTTTGAAAAGTTATACCATACCTCGGAAATGTTACAACTGGTTAAACAACGGCTTATTCTAATTTTTGGAGATAACTCACAAAACAATAAAATCTCTAAATAAGTCGGCTTGGCTCTTAATCACAGTCATGCTTCTACTAAAATACCAATTAATAGGTACCCCCAAGATATTCAAGTTTTCATATTTATTGAGAGTTTCACTAGTCCAATACCATTTGTAGCATCCGTTGATCTTCCTGTAAATGTTCTCCTTGCTTTATTTCTAATACAACCCGACAAACACTACTAAAAAAACTCTTCCTACTTTTTCAAATTGTTCAAATCGACAATATAGGGGATATATCCAGAAAAATGAACATTTACTTTAATAATCGCTGTAACGGCGGCAGTAAAAGTAGCCATAAAATGTATCATGGAAATAGAAACGTCACACCTTGGACTATAAAGCTACAATGCAAAACGAAGTACCTACTATTATATCTCTTACAATTCATCACAATGATAGATATACCAGAAGAGCATTGTTTGAACTTAGGTGAGATTTTACTTTTTATATCATTGTGTTGTCAAACATTTCATCACGAATAATCAAACAAGAGGTTTGTATTTTATCGGGTAGATTTGAGTTGTAAAACTGTTGCCTATTGAAGCAATTAGAAAATAGAAATTGTTAGACTCCGTTTCACATAAGAAGAAGCCACGTGAAGTTGCAGTCATATGCGCGAACTTGTCAAAACCAGCAACATATTGTAAAATTGACATACGACTTCAAATCACTAGCGTAATGTTCTCACCTTTTGTGCATTAACACAAAATTAGAATTCGTCGGCCCTGACTTTGGATACTTCTTTCTTCAACACCAACAAGTTTTTAGGAAGCATGTTTTTGGATCCAATAAAACACACGACACTCACAAGTGAACGCCTTAAAATATTCAAAAATATTCAACAGTAAAAAATAACTTCAAACACAACATCATATATCAAATAATAGAATTGCTGTCGGCCTGAAACATTCTCTGTAACGCCAATGGCATGAAATGATCGTTACGAGACGACATAGACAAACAAGACCGATATTGGTTTCTGCGCAAGTCAGGTGGCAAACTTCACGTGGCTGCTTCTTATGTGAAACGGAGTCTAACTATAAAAAACGCGATAAGAGTGACAGTTTTTTGAGTCAAATTGCTAAAGGAAACAGTTTAAAATTTAAACAATACAAGTTTAGCCGGTATCAATACAAAAATCGAGGGTAATCCGGCAGGACAATTTAATGTATAAGATATTTTGCAGCATACCATTGCAAACTTTATTTTTATGAAATACTGAGAATAAATACGAGTAAATATGGTTCTATTGATAATGAATTGTTAATAGAGCTTGTTTTCCAATTCCGATTTCACTTAATTTGCTAACTGCTGCCGCTTGATTCAAGTGATTTGTAATTTTTTGACACGTTTGACATCTGTACCAATGCGTTGTGCTGAGTATTCAGTCCATTGACACATTTCGTTAATCCCAATCGGCACATTTTTATTCCAACCTTTAGAATGTTTCTTCTTCCAAAAGGGATTAGGTTTAAGAGATACTCTGTACAATGTTATCTTTTCAACTGGCCAAATATCTTCCAGTTTAATATTAGGCGTAATCCATTTACTGCTGCATAATTTATTGTCTCTGCCTTGTCTAGTTTGAAAAAATAGAGGATTATACCTGATACGTCCAGTTTCTTTTCCATTATTTTCAATTTCGGATACGAAATGAGTGATTTCGCAGTAAGTTGCTTCTCCCACGCGCCAAGCTAATTCAAACGCCGAAATATGATCATTTCTTATGAAATCCTCCCTGTTCATTTTCGTCAAATAAGCTGACCATTGAATATGAATTTATTGAGAGTTGATACACTGGCTTTTATATTTTCCGGTTGTTCTTGTTGGATTTTACGCTCAGCATTACATGCAGCTTGGAGGGGTTGAATTTTAAATTCTGTATAATATTTACTTTGTATCATTTAAGCGGTGGTGTTGAAAATTGTTTCAAACTACCGCGTCTTTGTAGACTCCTATTAAAAGGCCAATCTTGCAATATTAATTTCAATTTCTTGATGGAAGTATCTTGCTTAAAGTTATATCCTGGATTATAGCAAAAAGTGGAGAATTAAGTTACAGCTGTAATAGCAGGCACATTGTTCGTAGACTTACCGAATCGACTTATTGCTAGTGTTCAATGATGTGATGAGTTGTTGGAAAAAATATCAAACTATTTATTTTGGCTACTGACACTGCGAAAATTGATTAAACCCGGCCAAGTGCGAGACGGACTCGTGAACGAAGGGTTCCCTATCATTATCTATAAAAAGATACATTGATAAAAGTGGAGCTAGTATAATCTATTCAGCTGATTAATTTTACTTTTGTGATTCATATTCATAAAGTTTACATAATAACCTTTTTGGCGTGCGTCATCATTTGTTAATGTTCTTCTGACACATTACGTTGGGAGAAATGGAAAAAATGCGGATCTGAGATCAATCCTTATCGAAATATCACAATATATTATCTTTGACTTGAAAATTTGATTTGTTGATGTATGGAATACGCGCAAGCGCGACCTATTAATCGGGAAAAAATTACAACATTCAAAATATGATGCAGACGTACCTTTCTTAGCGGCAATATGTCTTACGTCTTTTTCTAATGTCCTACTGTCCTACTGTCCTACTGTCCTCGTCAGGTCTGTAGGTACTTTGTTGTTTACGGTCAATTATTATTTATGAAAAGTGAATATTATTCTTATAGTTTGAAAGTTCACTAGAGCGGATTAACCAACTAGACAATACGGACGCAATCTCACCATAATATGCCTTCCACAGGCCCTACAAGGTAATCATTAAATATAACACACAAGACACATCAGAAGAGGGCGCAATCCGCATCTTCACGAATGGATCAGGATGTGGAATTTACTCCAGATCTCTGAATCTAAACATCAAATGGGCGATGGGCTGTAATGTCAGCGCTGATCAAACAGAGCTTACTGCTATCTACATCGCCGCAAAAGAGATTACCAAAAGAAACACCATAGGTAATAAAATTCACATCCACAATTTGGGTTTTCTGTATTCGGCGAGTACAGGATAACACAAGCCATCGTGAGGGAGCTCACTTCCGGCGACGTTATCGCCTACTTCAAACAAGTAGGCTGGATGACGAGCTAGGAGGAAGTCTGAACCTCAGGATGCACAATGGGCCAATTGTGGCCTAAGTGCGTGGGGTCACCCACCCTTCAAAATCTTACAGATACAGATAATCAACTAGATCATGGTGGTAGCTATTTGTTTTTGTATCAATATGGACAAAAAAAAGACAAATATTCATTCCAGTTTGTTTCCAATTTGTTGTTAAAGCGGCATCACTAATACATCTGTGAAAATTTCAACATTCTAGCGCTAACGGTTCATAAGATACCGGCTGGTGACTGACGGACTGACAAAAACAGGCAGACAAACGGACAGCGAAGTCTTACTAATAAAAACGAATAAGTGGAGAAGCCACTAGTGCATTTTTCGCTGTGAAAAGTTGCGAGTAACTTTTGCCGCTGTCAAAGTGAATTGAGTTTTAACCAACGAGGTAAAGGGAAATGGAGGGAAACTAAGAAGGTAGTGATTTAACCAACTTTCGACGGAAGTCGCCATATTGAGAAGCCACATTAGTGACATTCGTCATCAATTCTTGTCCAACATAGATAACCTTAATATACTGAAATGTGTCAAATTGAAAAGCCACGTTAATAAAATAGTGATTTTCAATATGATAAAGGATATTTATGAGTATTAGTATGAATTTAAGTTGATATTGAGTTGTACAATAGTATTTGGAGACTGCTTTTATCCAATATATACCACCTTAAAGAGATGCATATGAGAGTTTTTTGTTTCCCCTAATTGAATAATTCAATTCAACCCCTGATTTGTTTACGCTTCAACGGATGTCGGCCATATTCAGAAGCCACTTTGGTCGATGATTCTTTATACTGTTATGTTCTCTCTTCTCTTTTTTACCACGTTGGTTTTAACCATGTCTCAACCTTCTCGTTTCATAAGCACAATCAATTATTTTCGTGACTATCCACATTATTTGAATGTCACATTATGTTATAACTCACGAGCGAATGCATTGGGAGAATTTACAAAAAAATCTTGTACGTGTTTCGAAGATCTAAAACCGACCTCCTGCGTTGTACAAAATAGAAACTTGGAATCTCGCGAGAGAAGAGTGGTCGGAATATTGACGGTAAAATGTGCTGGTTGAGCATATTGCTTTAATATGTTTAGATATAAAAGTAGAGCACACATACCTATGAATATTCAGAGACGGCATGACCTGATTCAAAATTTTTCGATAGATATTCCTGGACACGAATACATTTTGTGTCACTATCTACAGTAGTTGTAAGATGCAAGAGAAAATCTTGTTTCCACTACTAGCTGTGAAGTTGACAATTATTGCTTCTTCTAGCCAACTCAGGAGTTGAATTTCTCTTTATTAGTGGTTAATAATTTTTTCTATTATTAACCTCAATAATGGACGGATCCAAATATTTTGAGAATTCATGAAGTAGTTCAACAAAATCTTGTGCGACATAATTTTGTATACCCAGGAGAGAGAGTCTTCAACATATTTGCTGCTTGAAATTACCTATCAAGATTAAATTATTTGAATAAAAATGCCATTAGTTTAAAATTCGCGCTCAACCAAAAATGACTGATGACATAACGAGTACGTTCATAATATATCGAAAACTGACAGTGTATTTGTCTGTCAGACGACGGGGTAAACGCTTCTCGTGGTGCGTTTGTGAATTTGAGGATTATTTTTAATTTTTGTCTTAAATTTGGCTAGTAGTGGAAAAATTGTATATACACAATGGTGGTAAAGAAATTAATAAACCTCGCACCTTACTCCGCTCGGGGCAAGACCCCTCGCGAAATAATTTTGGTGCTCGGCCGATAATGATAGTCTTTACCACCTTGGTGTATAATCAAAGATTACAAAATAAAAATATAAGATGTTTCACTCCAGGGCGGTTTGATTCAAGTTGCTATCCCAAACGGACGCCGCTCTCATAAATTATGTTTACGACTCGCTTTTGTTGTCAAAAACGAGACCGGTAGATACCAGAGAAGTTCTAAAAGCTTATTTTATTTCAAGCTATACAGGGGTAATTAGAGAAATATATATTTAAATCAGTAATATGATTCTTTATCACAAAGGTTTATTTTTAAATGTTAATTATTTCGAAAAATATTCGGGATATGAATATGGAAAGGTAATTAAAAAATAGACATGAATTTTTAAAATGAATCAATTCACAGTTTTTATCCAGCATCTTAGTAATTTTGTGATACTAATTGATAATCTAGCAGATATTTATCACAAATTCAATTAAATAAACTCATTAGCCACCAGAATAATAGGGCCACTAAATCTTAAATTTGATCTTTAAATAACGCGTATTTTTTGGATTGACAAGGTTAAAATAGTAAAAAGAGGAGCAGCTGCATGATACCTTTATCAAAAAATTTCATAAATGTTGTAAAATACAAAGTTTGGAGTTTGGTTTATGAGTTAAATTTGATATATTGTCTTTCAAATCTTTCAATATACATTTGAGAGTGAAATATATACGGAGTCTGGTATAGAAACTTGCATAATATTTGAAAGGAAATTGATAACATGGATGAAAAAAAGAAAAATTAGTAAATTTTGTTCAAAAGGAACTGACCAATTCCCCTTTGGTTAGCTTTAGAATTGAATTTTTGTGTTTTCTTGCTTAATGTACTTGTTTATATAATATCCTTATTATAAAAATAAATCCGTAATTTTGTATTAGCAAAATATTTAGTATTTGAGCTTTGCTATTAAAGAGGAAAATATTAATATGACTTTTTGCTCATTTCAACAGTTAATTAATAAATTTAAAAAATGTATACAACATAAATATAAAACACGAACAACCAATAAACACCGTTATAAAATAACAGCGCTCGACGGGCGACGTCCCGTATAATATGCCAAATTGAATGCAAGTAAGGACGTAGCGACGTACTGTGCCATCCAAGTCACCCGACAGTCACCAGCGGCATCGGCGCTTTACGCGATAAATTCGAACGAGTGAAACATCTTATATTTTTATTCTGTAATCTTTGGTCCATTTTTGTATTTTATGCAACAGATATTTGCCACCGATCCAATGAAAATTTGCTTAATACCCCATTCATTCTGAATTCAATTATTCCTTCGTTTAGTTTCCAATTTCGTTTACTCGGGATTGTAGACGTCCGATCCTCGACAATAGTCAATATTGCCAAGAAAATTCCATATAAGAAAGCAAACGAAAATAAATAATGTAATATAAAATGAAAAGCACATCGGTTATTTTGTTATTCATAAATTAAGTTCGAGATGTATTATGTATCCGAAGAAAATTATACAGTATGTAACAGCCAAACGAATTAAATCCATTTTATTTAAATATTGACAATTTTATAAATAACATATGGCGCAGTCAGTAAACTGACTCTGAATTGAATATAATAATAAGCTACGGAGAAAGCAATCAACTGATGTAGAGCAACATATTTACCTAATTGATTAAAATTTCAAACATGCCTGAAAATCGTTATCAAAGAATATGCTT